>JASDQU010100418.1:245669-287360 GCA_032191745.1 Picea mariana
GGGGGGGGTCCGGAATCCCATGTGTAGCTTCCCGACGAACACAATCGTAGCGCCCAAATCAACGGCGCTCATGTAGCCCCGCCCCTCTCAGCTTCCCTATGCTTAACCAGTGTGGGCCCTCCTCCTGTCATTTCAATCTTCCTTCCGCCTTTCCCCTACTGCCGTGTTTCATCCATTCACCTCTCTTTTTTGGTCCGCGTGGCTCTCCTTTCTTCCCACCATCCGCTCATTTCCCGCCACGCGTCCCGTTCCTTTCCACATCAGTTTCTCACCCGAAGGCGAGCTTGTTTCTCCCGTCTTCTCCCCATCTGCCTGGGTGCCTTCCACCATGGATCATCCTCTGTCACCCCTCTCTATCATCACTCTCACTTCTCATTACTCCTACCATACACCATGTCCTCCGCGCTGGCCCTCATGTCCGTCCCTCAAGCTATTCGGTTGTTCCAGGTGGCAGCGCAAGAAGTCTTCCCTATCTTGAGATGCTGAGTTGGCCTGGCCATTCTCAATCCCAAGAAGAAGTTATTGAGGCGGTTGAGGGTTGTTAGACATCATCTCTGCCATAATGGGGACATCCTGCAATGAATTAAAAGCACGTCGATTCGGCGATGTAACTGTCAGAATATCTATCGCGTCTGCCACAAGTTGCACGATTATTCAAAGATTGTGGCTGCAGAGTGTCAGAAACCATGCAGACGCAAAGCCTTCAATGCATTTTCTTGATCTTGTTGATGTTGTTGTTTTGAGTATATGTAGGCATTTTTTCCATTTTTGTATCTATCGATGGTAGAGCTAAGCTCCCGACTGTAAAGTTTCAGCAAATATTCTGGTTTCCTGGTTATGCCTCTGTGTTTGAGACTTCTTGGTTTATAACAGATAGTCCTCCTTTCCTCCATCTTTGTTTCATCTTATGCCGGAGTGTTCACAGTGAAGGATTCACATGGATTGTTGCAGTTATGCTAGGATAAAGGATTTGTTGTGGCATTCTTGTACTCTCTGGTCTTCTGTGTTTGAATGTAAAAGGGTTTTGCGTTTGAATACATTCTTCCCCAGTCTGTGATAAACATGATGTTTATTATAGACCTTTGCACCCTTATCGCATAAGTCTTCCACCTGCTCACCCTTTACTACGACTCATTGTTTGGAGTTCATCAAGACCTCACTCGTTCATGCATGCCTGTTCTAGTTTCCGAGTTGAGATTGTGCTGTTTTGAGTTTTTCTCCATTTGATCACCCTTTAAACAAATCGTGACATTAACCTGATGGGCGTCGGGCTCTGATCCTGCTAGCAATCCAGGGGTGACCTCCGATAGGCAACAGAAACTTAAAGTAGAACTCCTACCCGATACTTCTATCAAAGAAGAACGTTTCTTATATCTGACCAAACTGGATGAAAAACATCGTGATGCCACTCTCGTCAACGAGGCACATCAGAAACAGATAAAAAATAAATATGAAAAATCCATCCATCCTCGGAATTTTGCAGAAGGAGACTTAGTCCTCATCTATTACCAGGCTCATGACAAACTAGGGATAGGTAACTTAGAACTTCTGTGGCATGGCCCTTACATTGTGAAATTTGTTCTGCATAGAGGCGCCTACGAGTTAGTCGATTATGATGGAATCTCTCTAGGAGAGCCCCGGAACGGGCTTTACCTTAAAAAGTACTATGCCTAGACCACCTAGCATGTGTATTTTGTACATTATTGTATTTTAGTTTGGTGTGTATGTTTCTTTCAAGTGCTTGAGTTTTACCTTTGCCACTCATAACTGTGCCTTGTGTTTTCATGCGCAGATGACGTCTTCCTTTCCTATCTTTTTCGAGTTTGCATATGGCGCTATTCGACACACCCAGAACATTGCTTCGGCAGCATGGGTCATTTACCAATATGACGAGGTGGTGAGTTTAGGAGGTATTTGCTTAGGACCAGCAACTAATAACATGGCATAATATCATGTTGTCATCGAACTTTTGACCCAAGCCTCCTCCCTAGGTATCTCTTGTATCATTGTTAACTTAGACTCCAAACTCATGGTCTATCAACTTAATCGTATCTGCGTTATTCGTAATCCTATCCTGCTACGTCTCCACCTACAAGTTCGTCATCTTGAATGAATATTTGATTACATTGAATACAGACATATTCCAAGAGGACTCAACAATGTTTCAGATTCGTTAGCCAATTACATCATGGATCGGTATCTCGCCCATAGATAAGGTTTCATGAAGGAAAACAAATTGTACATCACATGTAAATTAAAACACATCACATTAAAGACATCATCATTTACAAATCTTTTGGCACTGTAAAAACTCAAAACTATATATATATATACATAGCATGACTGAAAATGTTTTTATTACATCAAAAAAGTATTTGGAAGAGAAAAATTTTAGGTCTTTACACCCATACAACATCGTCCGACAAGTCATACAAAATATACAATCACCAGAGAGACTCTAATCTCTCTGCACTGCATTATGCTGAGAGTAACATATCATTGCGCGCACTACTCGTCTCAGTAGAGAATTAACATTCTCGAGCACCCCCACAGTGTGTCTCTGTAGATGTAAAGGTACTTCTCTCCTCCGCAGAGGAGGAATGCCCATCATAAGGCCTTGAAGGTTTCTTTCAACCTCCCGAAGACCTATCATTGGTGCCCCCGGATCTACTACAACCTGAGCACCCCCGCAACGTCCTGGTACTGGTATCTCAGCTGGGCATACTACTCCCTTGTCTACATGTTGAAAACAACACATCCATTAAAATCTCTTCTACGTACCCAAAAAAATATACATACGTTAAAAACTTAAAACAAAAAAAACACTAGACAAGGTGTTGTTTAGTCTCTCACCTAACGCATCCCAATCTTCCCCCGCTGGTAGAATTAAATCCATGCTCCCATGAAAGTCCACCTCGGCATATGGAAAGTCTTCTATCCAAAGACATTATCATCTCATCCAAGCGAAGAAGTCACTGGTGAAACAGAACTTTGACTCTGCCACTAGTCTCGGATATAGACTAGTCCACCATTCCATCCGTGGTTCTCCCACTGGTCGTACCGCCAATGCAATCTGAGGCTGCATCTAGGGGATGCACTCTAAGAATAATGAGACCAAGAAAGAACCATATCTGAACTGTTTCTGCCCCATCCTACACCTCGAAACNTAGACAAGGTGTTGTTTAGTCTCTCACCTAACGCATCCCAATCTTCCCCCGCTGGTAGAATTAAATCCATGCTCCCATGAAAGTCCACCTCGGAATATGGAAAGTCTTCTATCCAAAGACATTATCATCTCATCCAAGCGAAGAAGTCACTGGTGAAACAGAACTTTGACTCTGCCACTAGTCTCAGATATAGACTAGTCCACCATTCCATCCGTGTTTCTCCCACTGGTCGTACCGCCAATGCAATCTGAGGCTGCATCTAGGGGATGCACTCTAAGAATAATGAGACCAAGAAAGAACCATATCTGAACTGTTTCTGCCCCATCCTACACCTCGAAACATGTTCCTTCACGTTCCAAAGAAACCCTGCGCTCCAGTGAAACAGTGTTGGCTCCAAACATTGTACACCATAAGCTACCTGTGATCTCGACACCAGATGTGCACTAGTGCTTCCTGTCACACTCGTGATGGCAAAAAAAATAGACCGAAGGGGTAACTCTCTGATATCCTTGATTGGGATTCTACCCCCCACCAGTCTTTCTCCTAGGACACAATAACGTGCCAAGTACACACCCACTTGCCCAGGAAGCGCCCTCTATCTGGAAAAAGATATAGGAGCCCCTCTCTTTGAGAGGCCAGTCAAGAAGTATACATCTTCCAACTCGATGGTTAGAAGCTGTGTTTCGATCAGAAACCCTTGCTCTGCGACATCCCACAAGCTGATTATGTGCTCAAGCAGAAGAATCTCTTTCTTCATATTTTGCAGTTTGAAGAATTTCAGAAGGCCACAATCTCTCAATGTGGCCCACATGCGAGGACTCCGCAAAGAAGCCAAATCATTGAGCTCATGCTCCCGTTCCTTCCACTCAATCATGGTCGTCACCGAAATCACCTACAAACAAAGAAAAAACAAAAATTTCATTATTCAATTTTTCGGCAATTTCTTAAGTAAATAAAAAACTTGAAATCAATTGCCCATACTGTTCAAAAATGACCATGCCCTCTTTTTATTACTCAATAATCACTACACAGCAATAAAACCTTTTAAAATTAAAATAATTTTCATAATGGCTACGTGGGCATATTTTTTTGTTTCTTATGGATTCCTTAACAAAAACGACCTGTCTACTCAAGTATCAAGGTGTTGGCATCTATGCTACCACCCTCTAAAAATGTTTTCATAAACAAATGTCTTTTTCCCATCGTTTTGAATAGAGGTCGATTTGATCTTTTTTGGGACGACCTAGGGCTTCATTTTTTTAATTTAAATATTGCTGTGAAAACAAATATTGAACCATGTAATTGAAAGAGGGGGAGATGAAGATCTACCTAGTCCAAACGACGAGAGAAACGGTCAAATGTAGCTCTGGTATCAAGCAAAACAAGATCCACCTCCAAAATGAGAATCTCCACTGCTACAAATCTTTATGCAAATGAAATGGTAAATGAAGATTTTTCTTGTATTACTATATATAAATTTCCATTTTTTATAAGGTATAGTTATTTGTGGGTTTCTTTGACAATATAATGGCCTCACTAAACCTCTGGATTGCAGTTTTGACACTATAGGTTTCAAAGCAGTTCTGATCGTTTGTTTACCTTGTCACATCCATGAGCATAGTCTTAGTTCGTTCTCAAGCTCGAGAATATGAGAACGCACTGAGTAGACTTTTATCTCTTTTTCGGACCCGCATGGACGCATGAAAAAGGAACCCCCTGGAGTCACCTTTAAACTCTTTTCAAACTCTCTAAACATGAAAAGATCGTCGAGTGATCTTGCTTCCTTTCACACTCGTTAAAAGGTTCGAAAGGGCGTCTTTCGAGTGGTATTTTATCTCTTTTTTCGGCCTCGTGAGACTAACTGTACGAAAAAGGAACTGAGAGAGTTCTCTTTTAAGTGTTTTTCCAAACTCTATAATCATGAAAAACCTTCGAGTTTTCTGTCTTTGGACTCGCTAAAACAAACATCGATAGGCCCATACAAAACCGAACCCTTACTTCTACCAGTTCGTTAAACAAAGGAAGAGGAACTTACCGAAGGTGAGTTATATCGAGCATGTGTTACCCTCCTCGAGCTCGTTAAATTAAAAAGAGGTACTCATCTATCTGGATGGGGGAAAATTTGAAAGAATAAATCCAAACAACCTCTTGAGAATATTACCAAGTAATTTTTAGAGTCGCCCTTGAACACGACACTTTGTCTTTTGCACGCATTATAATCCAATGAACCTCTGCACTGAGCCAAACCTTTGAGTTTCTTTCACTCCTTTGGGTCACCTGACGTAAGTCACAGCATCCACTGCATCATCAAGTTTTGGTCCACGTCATGTTTCTATTGTTGTGCCCCAGTGTTCAAGGGAAGTATCCACCTTGAGAGTCAGCTGTCACAAATATCTTGTCTCAATACCTGTGTCAGTCCATGTTCATTTGATCTACCAGTTACATCTCTATGTCCGTTTTGTGTCATTGATGGGGGATACATCAAGGCCCTCCTTCGACGAGCCTATTCCAGTCAACTTCAACACATTATCCAGAAATTAGACTTAGAAACCAATTAGTACTTTGGGACTTGCATGCCTCAATGGCAGGCCTCCTCACGTCTGACAGCAGGTTTACATCATTGACCTCTGATCAGATGATTCCACAGATGTTCGACTCCAGCTAATCCATTCACATTCGTCGGAATGTACTAGGGTACCTTGGGAATCATTGACATTAATGGTGATTTCCCTCGCACTTGTTAACGGTTTACATCATTGACCAGTAATCAAGTGGTTTCTGCAATGTTTGACATTAGGACATCTATTCACATGGTTAGATTCATACCACATTGGGATCGGTAAGAAGACCCTAGTTTGAGTGATCACTTTGATATGTACTTTGCCTAGGTTGCGAAGGAGTTTCTCTTGAACAATGACACATATATTGTTACATAGATCCACTTTGTATTGGTCATGGCTATGTCTTGTCATCTCGTAGATCCACTGTGTATTCTTCATGGCTATAATCAGTTCAGGTCATCAGAGTATAGATCCACACTATATCCTCGGTGGTTATACCTTTTTATCAATACAATTATGGATCTGCAGTGTATTTTATGGCGGCCATATTTTATAGCCATGAAGAATACACAGTGGATCTACGAGATGACAAGACATAGCCATGACCAATACAAAGTGGATCTATGTAACAGTATATGTGTCATTTTTCAAGAGAAACTCCTTCGCAACCTAGGCAAAGTACATATCAAAGTGATCAGGATCCGCAGTGTATTTTATGGCGGCCATATTTTGCAAGTCTTCATCACCCAAGCATAGGTATGCCTACCTTGGGTTTGAAGCATGTCATAATATTTGTTGGATGTTTATGTGCAACTTCTGTCAGGTTCTCCACGTCTATACCCTTGCTTGAAATTCTACAAAGTATTTCAGTTATCAGTTCTCATCTTCTAACTTCATACTTTGGGGGGCAATCTGTTACACATCAACATTACTCGCTTTGATAAGTGTCGCAAGTGTCGCATGTTGCTCACAAGTGTCGCAAGTGTCAAGAAAATCATACTGCCATGATGTCTATGTCATACTTATAATGACATTAAGAAGACACTTAAAATGACTCAAACACTTGATTTGAAGGAGGAGGAATGGTTAACTGAAGTTAAGTACCTCTTGCCACCTGAAAGGACCATTGAATCTAGAATTTTAGAAGAGAGCGCTCCCCTATGTCTCTCTTAGGAGCGCTGGCTCTCCCCTACAAACTTCTAGGGAGTGTTATAGCACTGAACGACCTTGAAAGAGGAGAGTTATTGATTTTAGAAGTGTTGGCACCCCCCTAAAGCCTACTAGGGAGCGCTATAGCACTCTGATGGCCCTTTTGAGGGAGCACTGCCTATTCTGGGCAGGAGTTGGTCTGTTGAGGAAAATAAGGGGAAGATATTTCAATCTTGGAAGGCAGTTGCATTCGAATTCCTGGTTCATCCATGATCTTAGGGAAGATCCATGACTCAAGGAGGAAAATCCTCAACTTACCCTAAAGATACCTCAAGAGGTTAGGCCTCTCTAAACCTATATAAGCAGTCTCTATCATGGTGGAATGGGGGAAGAATTGGAAGCATGAAACCTATGATCTCATAGGAAACATACAGTGAACTGGAGGAAAGTAATCAGTGAAGTTTTTGTCGTCTAGATCGTGGATCTTTTGAGAAAGGTTTAGACAAAGGGGATTTGACGAAGCTGTTGCACTCACATCTAAGGTTGTAAGTTACTTCCGTCATTGTTCTCATCAATATGACACGCTTGGCCTGTTTCTTTCTAGTTTGTGTTTAATCTCACATGAACTTGTCTCTGATAGATAGGTCTATTTCAAGCTAATATCAATAGAGTAGGAAGTGGTTGTACCATTGTTTGTCTACAGGGCTTATCGAGGAGTGAAAGATTGGATCTCAACTTAGAGAGTGCAGGGACAAACGCCGGTAAAAGGTACTTCTTTTCTCCTTCCTCGTCATACATTAGTTTGTATAGATCTAAAAGGAAGTCAGTGTCCATGTTAAGCATCTTCTGTCTTAATATTTAAGAGTCTGGCTCTCAAGAGGAGATCTACCTGTCCGAAGGGAGATTTTCCTTCAACAATGTATTGTTTTGATATATAAGAAAATTATTCTATGATTTTCTCCCATTTGGGTTTCCATGTAAATTATGGTGTACTGTGTATGTATTGTGTATGTATTGTGATGTGATCTTGTTTATGATTATACTATTGATCATATATTGAATGCTAATGATAAACTACTAAATATTATTGAGAATAAATTGTGTTTAAAAGTACAATTGTTGCTCATTAATGATTCACCCCCATCTCAGTAATCCAACAATTGGTATCAGAGAAGGTCCTTCAAGAAGCATTCTAACCACTAGAAGGAGATCATCGATCATGATAGGATTGGGGTACCACATTTTGATGGTGAGAACTATGCATTATGGAGCAGAAGAATGAAAACTTATATTCAATCACAAGGATTCAATGTTTGGCGATCAGTAGTAGATGGTAAAAAAGCACCTTCCACTCCCCCGACAAATAGATATGGAAATAAGCTTGAAGAAAATGATTCAAGGGTAGAAACGCTATCGAGAATGGTATGAATCAAGAAATACATATCAATATTATGCGTTGTGATTCTGCAAAAGAAATGTGGGATAAACTAAATAATATATACGAAGGAGATACAAAAGTTAAGGAAGCCAAACTTCATATTTTTGGAGCCAAGTTTGAACAATTGAAGATGAATGAAGATGAAAAAATAGCATCCTACTTTCGACAAGTCGAAAAAATAGTAAACATTATCAAAGGCTTGGGAGACGAGATAAAGTGACATATCATTGTGAGAAAAGAATTAAGATCTCTACCAATGAGGTTTGATTCAAAAACTTCAGCTCTAGAAGAAATAGTGGACCTAGATACAATCACCATGGATGAGTTGCATGGGATACACACATATTATGTGATGAGGACAGAGTAGGACAATCCAGTCACAAAGGAAGAAACATTCAAGGCATCCAAGAAGACGAAGAAGAAAGAAAAACTAAATCTAAAGTCATAATGTAGTCGCAATAATGATTCAGAGGAAGATGTAGAGGTGGCTAACTTCGTTAGAAGGTTGAAAAAGGGAACTCATAAATGCAAAGGTTAGCTTCCATTGATTTGTTTTAGTTGTGATGGTGTTGGCCATTTTTCTAATAAATTTCCTTACAAGAAAAAGAAAAGAAATGAAGAAGAAGACTAAAAGGAAAATTCAAAAGGGTAGAAGAAACAAAAAGAAGTTTTTCAAGAAATGCCTTTGCGCCAAGGAAGAAAATTGTTCATCAGACGAAGATGAAGTCAAAGAAAATGATACATGAAGGCAATTATTCATGGAAGTATAATACTCCGATGAAGAAGGCTCCAAAGAAGGATATGAAGAGGCAGAAGTCAATTACAAAGAATAATTGTTGAATTCCATAGAAGTTATTAAAGAAAAAAGAAGAAAAACAAGTCACTCCAGGAAGAACTAACGAATAAATAAGAATCTCAGAACTCCAAACAATTCGAGTAGACAATCATGAAGCTAAAACTTCAAGCAAAACAATACAAGAGGATTAAAGAAGCACTTGGAGGAAAGTTAAATGAAAAGGATAGGATCATTAAAAAGATAGAAGCATAGATAGACATTCTAAGAAAAGATATTCATAAGAAGGACATGCAAAAAAAAGACACAAGGATATTGGATAATATCATTAATAGTCACAGAACTTACTATGACAGATCTACATTAGGATACAATCAGACGCATGAAGAGAAAGGTTCAAGCTCCAAAACAATAGAGAAAGAAGCATAAACAAGAAACTATGAAGAAGTTGTCAGAGGTCCCTCGAAATAAGAAGACAGGAAAACTAAAGAGGAATATTATAGAGACACTGCACTACCTAGAAGATTCAAATATCGATATCAGCAGCAGCCAGCTATAGAGATACCTCAAGAAGAAGAAGGATTTAGAAGAGTCGCACCATTCACAATATCTTCTACTCCTAGGTATCAAACTATTTTTCTTGGTTCATGTTATTCATGTTATAATTTTGGGCACAAAGATGTGAATTGTAGATCCAATACCAAGAACATAAAAAATGATGAGGGATATACAAGAATTAGTTATCCAAGAAGATCTCATGAAACACAGAGTAGAAGATACAACATATTTGGATCATTAAGTGATGAGGTAGAATGATACAAGTGCAAAAAATTTGGACATGTAGCTAGAGATTGCAGACTTACTATTCCTCCAAGGGAACCAAAGAAGAATATAAACAGTCATAAGAAGAAATCACAAAGGATATGGATAAGAGAGAAGGATCAATCCAACACTGAAGAATGCAATTTTTCTCTACAAGCTCAACACAAGAAACGTGGATGGTATGTTGAAAGTGGATGCTCAAAGCATATGAAAGGTGATAAAGACAAGTGTCTAACATTGAAGAGGGAAAGAGATGGATTAGTTTCATTTAGGATTGACAACTCAGCTAATATTATTGGAAAGGGAATAGTCAAGATTGAAAGTAAGGATGTCACTACAGAAAATGTTTTATTGGTCAAATACATGAAACACAATCTGCTAAGTGTAAGCCAAATGTGTGATTAAGGACACAGATTTGTGTTTGATTCAAAGAAGCGCGATATAAGGAAATCATAATCAAGAAAGTTGGTAGCTACAACTATAAGGACTCCAAGCAACATATATTCTCTAAATGAGATAGGAAAGGAAATATGTTGATTAGGAAAGGACAATGAAAGTTGGCTCTAGCATAGAAGAATGAGTCACATAAATTTTGATAATCTTGTCAAAGTCAACAAAAAGGAAGTAGTAATAAAAATGCCCAAGATCTTGAAGCCAACAAACATTCTATTCAAGCATTGCCTATAGGGAAAACATACCAAGAAAAATTTCAAGTCAAAGGAATATTGCACAAAAAAACCACTGGAAATTGTACATATTGATCTAGTTGGACCGACAAGAACAAAGGATTGAAAGATGAATAGTACTTCATGCTACTAGTTGATTAGTACACAAGAATGACTACAGTTTTCTTTCTAAACAAGAAGTCAGACGCATTCGAAAGCTTCAAGACATACAAGGAGATTTTTGAAATTGAGATAGAGTTGAAAATCAAGTGTTTGAGATCAGACAATGGAGGAGAATTTACATCAAAGGAATTCATGGAATTCTACAGTGAGCATGAGATAAAGAGGCAATTCTTAGTAGCCTGGACACCTCAACAAAATGAAGTTGCTGAAAGGAAGAATAGAACAGTATAGGAAATGACCAGAACCATGTTAATGGATTCCAAGTTGACAAATGTCTTTTGGGTATAAGCAGTGCATACAAAAATTCACATCCATAATAGAGGGATTCTTAGAAATAACAGTGATAAGACTCCATGCGAACTATGGAAAGGAATACTAGAAAATGTAAATTACTTCATAGTTTTCAGAAGAAAATTTTACATCAAAAGAGAACATGGAAGAATTGGAGAATTTGATTCTCAAGTCAATAAATAAATATTGGTTGGGTTATCAAGCAAAAGGAAAGAATACAAATGCTTCAACATGATACTCAACAGAATATTGGAAAGCATCAATGTGACATTTGATGAGACAGATGGTCGAAAGATAAAAGAAAGTAGAAAGATTCAGTGGAACGGGATCACGAAGAAGAATTGAAAGAAGAAGAAGTAGATGAAGAATCAGATGAAGAAGAAGAGCAAACAAAAGCAGAGCAAGAACAATGATATATTCAAGTACCTCCAAAGAAACCCAGTAGATGAGTGCAGAAGAATCATCCATTAGATCGGATTATTGGAAATAAAAATGCAGGAGTTGAAACCAGAAGAAGAATCTGTTCACCAGAACATCAACATGTAGCACTATTGTCTACAATTGAGCCAAGAAGTTTTAAATAAGCCAATAAAGATGAACATTGGGTCAAGGCCATGGATGAATATTTGGATCAGATAGAGAAGAATAAAACATGGGAACTGGTTCCAAGACCAAAGAACAAAAATGTCATCGATACAAAGTGGGTCTTCAGGAACAAATTGACCGAGGATGGATAGGTTACCAGGAACAAATCAAGATTGGTATGCAAAGTATACTCTCAAGTTGAAGGTGTATATTTTGAAGAGACGTTTTCCCCAGTTGTCAAAATGGAAGAAATCAGACTAACACTAGCTTATGCATGCTCCAAGAATATTAAATTATATCATATGGACATGAAATCAACATTCCTAAAAAAATATCTAGAGGAAGAAGTCTACATTGAGCAACCAAAAGGATTTCAGTTGTCAGAGAAGGAAAGTAATTTTTGCATATTGAATAAGGATTTATATGGTATCAAACAAGCCCCAAGAGAATGGTATTTGAGACTAGACAAATATTTACAACAACAAGGGTTCAGGAAAGGAAATGTAGACAAAAATATCTACATAAAAGTGGATCAAGAGAGTATATTGATTATTGTCCCCGAGGTGTAGGACAGTCGGTGACGGAGTGTGTTGTTAAGCCACTTTGTGTTGTTAAAGTCACCGGTTCGAAACCTACGGGGACAAAAAATCCAACCATGTTAAGGGTTGGTGTGGCTCAGGAGTCATGGTTTCTCAAGCCACAGGTTAATCGCGTAGCCAACAGGTTCTGCACAAATTAACAAACCAAAAAAAAATATTGATTATTGAATTCTATGAAGATGACATTATCTTCAGAAGTGATGATGACATGATGAGTCATAATTTTTCCAAATACATGTAGCACAAGTTTGAGATATCCTTTATTGGTGAGTTAACCTTCTTTTTGGGACTATAGATATGTCAGAGCAACAAAGGTATCTTCATCTCTCAGGAAAAGTATATCAAAGAAATGTTGAAGAAGTTTGGAATTGGAAATTGCAAACCAATCGGTACTCCTATGTAGACAAGTTGCAAGTTAATTAAGGATGATTATTCCAAGGATGAAGATCAAAGACAGTAAAGATCGATCATTGGTAGCTTACTTTATGTGGCAACTTCTAGACCGGATGTGATGCAAGAAATTGGACAGGTTGCAAGGTTTCAAGCAGCACCAAAGGAATCACATGTTATGGCAGTGAAGAGGATATTCTGATACCTTGAAGGTACATAAGAGTTTGGATTATGGTATCAAAAATGGAAAGATCTATCTCTTGTTGCCTACAAAGATGCAAATTGGGAAGGTTGCATTGATGATAGAAGAAGTACAAGTAGAGAAAATTTCTACTTGGGTGAGTGCTTGGTATGATGGTTAAGTAAGAAATAGACATCAATATCTTTGTCCACAATAGAGGAAGAATAGATTGCAGCAATGACATGTTGTACTTAGGTTATTTGGATGAAGAAGACTTTGTAGGATATGCAAGTAAAGTATGGTGAGCCCATCTCAATACCTTGTGACAAAACCAACGCCATCAGTATTTCAAAGAATCCAGTGATGCACTCTAAGACAAAGCACATTCTGATCAAGTATCACTTCTTATGGGAAAGGGCTACAGAGAAGAACATCAAGCTAGAGTATGTTGGGACAAAGGAGCAGATTGCAGATATCTTCACCAAACCACTTGCAAGGGAACCTTTCGAGTATATACGACAGAAAATTTGAGTAGCTTATGGCCCATAATGATCCACTCAAAATCAAGATTAAATGGACAGGATGAGAGAACAATAAGTATTGAATAATTTCAAGTAACAAAACTTCTTGAATTATTTTAATATATACATCAAGGAATTACATGAGGAAGCACCATGAAGAGAAAATTTTGTAGAGTTAGAAGATTCTTGTAGATAGGGGGAGTATCCCGGGATGAGGAGTGCCCTTTTCCATTCATGTCAAAGGGGGAGAGATAAAGAGTAAGGCATGGAGAGATAGAGGCATGCAATCAGGGGGGGGGATGGTCACAGGGGGACCAAGAGCATAAGGCTTTCCATGCCTAAGTGTTACCATCAATTCCAAAGGGGGATATTGTTGGAAAATTAGTTTTCATTGATGTCAAATATTGAAGAATTTTGATAGCCCTGACAATGTAGTTTTGGTACCCTAAGTTAAATGAATAATATGGATAGAAAGGATAGTGTGAATGCATGTAAGACCGCCATAAATGGATACTACTAATAGAAGGGTCGATGATGAAAATCTCAAGGTTACAGAAAAACCATATTTTATGAGATATATATGAGTTGTATTCCTATGAGGGAGCATATGTATGTGGGCTACAGTGGGGGAAAGAGCGTATATACCTGGGTTGTAGAAGGGAAAGTCACGTACATCTGAAAAGATCATGAAAAATTGAATAGATGTTGGTACCAAGTCCCTAGAGTCTCAAAGAAACTTCACAGGTCAATACTCTACATGTTCAAGTCAGCTACAAAAGTTCTGGTATGATTATTAGTTTGTTTTGATGCTTAGATTTTCTTATGATGTTGTGAATTCTTGAGGCATTCTTGGTATGGTTGGTATTGTACTTGGATATGGTATACGCTGGTTAGTTGGTTGAGTGAGAAACACTCTTATGTATGGTACAACATTGATATGGTTCTTACAATTCACATCCTTGATTTGCTTGTACATATTTGAGGGTTATTCATGTTGTATGGTGATGTATCCATGAGGAGCATGCATAGGGTCCTTGAGATACTTCATTGATGATATGGTACATATATGCATATGGTTGATGATATGGTATATGGAACAGTTTGTACATGGTTGATGCTCTAGTTCATGATTCATTATCCAATGTTGATGTATCTTTTGGTTCATGATTGATGCATGAGATAGTATGTATATTGGTATACACTTGATGCATGGTATGGTATGGGTTTAGTTGGATTATGAGAAGATATAGCTTGATGTGACAGTGACAAAGACAATGAAAGAGATAAAGTGATAGTGAGAGTTTGTGGTAGTGACAGTGGCAGATTCTATGACGGTTGGTCTACATTTATATTTCAGGGTAGAAAGACAAGGCAAGGATAGGTGGTTGTATCCACCTTCCATTTGTAGTCGGAGAACATAGGGGGTTGTAGCCTCCTTCGGGTTGGAGCCAAAGAATTGGGGAGTTGGAGCTTCCTTCAACTTGTATCCTGAGAAACTAGGGGGTTGGAGACTCCTTCCAGTTGCATTTGGAGAATCGAAAGTTGGTGCTTCCAATGAATGCATTCTTTTGATATATAAAAAAAATCATTTCGTGGTTTTCTCCCGTTTGGGTTTCCACGTAAATTTTGGTGTACTGTGTATCTATTGTGATGTGATGTTGTTTATGATTATATTGTTGATTATATATTGAATGCTAATGATAAATTGTTTAATATTGTTTAATAATAAAATGTGGTTAAAAGTACAATTACTTCTCATTATCGATTCACCCCCCTCTTAGTAATCCAACATTAAATATACTTCCATACCATTTTTTCTTAAAGTTAAATAAACCAAAGTTGAAGTTGGTCTCAATGGGAATTCATAATAATAATAATAATCAAGAATTAAAATCATCCTTAAAAAAAAAAATACTATAAAATCAATTTAACATTAAAATTCTAAAATTTATAATAAAATTATATTTCAACCACTACTAAAGATGATTGGCTGCAAGACTCAGGTGTTTACAGCCATGGATTGAGTATGAGATATGAGAGATCTACCATTGGACCATTAATAGAACTGGTAAATGCAACCCAATCTTATTCATGATTATGCAATAACCCATTCATTCATTAAGCATAACAATTAGCTACTGAAAAGAGAATAAAGATATGCATGCATTAATCATATTACATAGATATTACCGTGGTTCAGCCCCTCCTGGGCTACATCCACAAAGATTTGTCTCTTGTCGCTTGTATTATGGTAGTTCTGCATCTACGGCGTCGTGCACTTACAACTCTCCTCAGATGGGTAAGATCTATATGAGGTGAACTAGATCACACCAGGCTCCTCAGCCTTCAATCTAATCTTCAATATCTACCTTCTCTTCCCTCCTCTAGCTCAACAGCTTACAAAATAGTTCATACATCAAAATGTAAACCCAAATACTAAATTAATCGGAACAACTACAAAATCTATAACTCGTTAACTAGAAAACACAACAACAACTACTAAAATAACAACAACTAATACTTTCCCTATAATACCTCAGTATTGGTATTTATACATCTTTGTCTCTTTAGCCATTACAATACATTACCAAAACCCTAACTCTACTGACGTTAGGTCTTCCTCTTGCGTGCGCATTTTGTTCTCCCTTCCAGCTATCCCTTTCCTTGTGCTTTCTTTCTTGCATGTGTGCGTGCTGTGTTTCCTTCCTATTGTTGCTCTGCTCTTTGCATGCTTCCTTTCCCCACGATCATCCTTCTTTCCACTTCGGCCTACTACCAATAGGCCCCCAACACTGACATGTGGCTTGTCCCGAGCCACCTAATCCTTATCAGCTTCCTCGATCTCCTTGGTGATCATCTGGAACTTTTCCTTGAGCTTTGTTGCCTGTGTCTATGCCTACGCAGGCTTCTCCTTGATTGTGTCGACTACTTGAGCTGCGACTTCATCACTAACCAATTCCTTGAATTCTGCCTGGGCTGGTACTATTTGTGTCTTGGCCTCGTCTGCTTGTGCCGGGACTTCTACTACCCGCTCTTGTAACAGTTACATTTGAGTCTACCGCTCTTGTTTCTGTGTTTGCACGATAGTTAGATCTACCTGCAATTTATTCATTTCCTCCGTTCCCTTAACATGTTCTGTAACTGGCATTGTCTTCTAATTTTTTCCTCTGTTTGAGTTCTTGGATCACTGTTTTGATCCTTTCTTCTTCCTTATCCCGCTTTTGGATCTGTTGATCCTCCTCTAAGCTAGTCCAAATTTGTGTTGCTCTATCAAACAAGTTTGTTGTTGTGCTGACCTGTTGTTCGATCTCCTGCAGCTGCGTTGTTGCTTCCTACTTCCTTTTCTCCTTGACTATTGGTGGAGTGGTTGGTATGAGATGCTCTCGGAGATTCTCGATCTCCTTCTGATATTGATCGATTTCCTACACAATGCGATCAATATTTTATGTTTCTCTGATTTACTCAGTCTACGCAACCTGTGGAATCTTCTCAGACGTTCCTACCACTTTCTTCTCTAATCCTTTTATGCGATCACTTTCCTCCTCGGTCTCAGATTTAGCCTTCTCATAGACTATTTCCAACGCGTCTTGTTTCTTTATTTCCTTCTTCAATTCGGTTAAGTCTCTGCATGCACGAGATTGTAGCTCATGGTCTATTCTCACTTGCAACCTATGTAGTGCTCCTAATGGTATTCTGGTCAACACGAGTTGAATTTGTCTTAATTCCTTCCAGGGTGTCTTCCCCACAATTTCGTCCATGTGTAGCATACTAGGGTTGATATGAAATGTTACGTGTGGCTGCAGTATGGCTTGGACTGACTCTCGTTCTTCTTCTGGCACACCTCCTTATATTGGTGGCGTTGATGGTTCAATTCCCCTATTGCATGTTGTCATCCCTTCCCTGATATGCTTGATGAGATGTCGTATATCTGCCAACTCCTATTGGATCTTTTCCCTGTGGTGTGCACTATGTTCGAAGTCCTTGGATAGGAAATCTTGGACTATTCAGGCTATCATCTCTTCGTCATCCTCTGTGATCATACTTGGGTGGTGTACATTGTGCCTTTGATTTCTTGTGTGAGCCTCCTGGCTGTGTGGCTGGTCTCTTATTTCCCCCTCGTTCCTGTATATCGATATTTGGGGTGGTCTCCTATGCTCCCTCAACCTGTTTTTGTTGTCCCTTGGTCGATTGTGTGCTTTCCTTCTTCTCCCTCTATGTCCATGTCTTCTTTGGCCTTTCATATGTCTATTGTTTCTTTCTTTGGCCCGTTCTTAGTCTCTTGGGCACTTGGATTTCCAGATGCTTTGTTTCTCCATGCTCTACCTCTTCTTCTTCTATTCTTTCAGTCACTTCCTGGGTGATGGCTGGAATTCTCCATTCGTCGGGCCATTCACTGATGACCATGTCAATGTCACCCTCGGTGATACAATATCACATCTATAGCCACTTTTTATCCAGATCCTTCCTCACCTGTATCCACACTGTGTGTCATGTGGCCCAAAAATTGGCGATCTTTGCATATCGCGCAACAGATTCTGGTGTAATATCCCACATCTTGGAGATGGATTCATGTAGGTCACATAGGTACCCTAAAAAATGGACCCATTCGCCTTATTGCTCCTTGATTTTGGCCTGGCTTTGAGAAAGAAGTACCTCACTCCCTGATTCTGCTTTGGTTTGTTACAAAAAACTATGTACCTTGGTTCCCTCCATCCCATGAAGGTTATTAATGTGATGAGCCACGAATAATGAAACTTTGTGCCTATATCCTACGCATCCTTGCAATCCTCCAGGAACAAGTTCAATAGGTATGGTGGCCAGCTCATTGAGGTGCCTTCCATGCATTGGGCTGCAACTGCAACAACTCCAATTGGTACTTTCTCTCTGCGGAATTTTCTTAGCAGCTTGCAGGCTAAGATTTTCGTGCCCAATTGTGTGGTTGTGTTGTTTCTTTGTTTGATGATGATCCCTCTTATCCCCCTGTCGGTGCCATACTTATTCTTCATCTCTTTTGCTAGTGCTTTCTCCTTGGTTTTTTCATCTAGAAACAACGCGAGATCTATACCCCAAATTGGTAACCCTGTTAGGTTCGCAATAAACTCCATGGATATGGGGATGGGATTTTCCAGCCATATATCCCCTCCATGTGTGACTGCTAACATTTTTTTGATGCATGTTGTTGCGTACTAGCCCCTGCCAAAATGTGGTAGGTCCAATAGACCTAAAATTCTCGTTTTCTCCATCCCAATTTCCCACTGGTATGGCAGATCAATCGGTTCTTCGACTGGATTCATTCCCGTAGTCTGTATAAACACCCTCTTCGCAAGTTTTGAGAACTTGTCTTCATCTTCTACATCATGCTCAAAGTATTTGAGCTTCCCGACATAACCCAGTAGCTCTAGTCCTACCTGTACTCCCTTCGGTATGCATGGTAGAACAATTTTTTCTACTGGTTTCTTGCGGGGTGACCTTGGTATCTATATCTTGTCTTTCTTCCATTGTGGAGGTTGGCTCGAAGTTTCAGTGACTTCTAGTTTCTCCTCTATATGCCATTCTGGCCAAGCTGAGACATCTTCGCCCTTTTCCCCAGCTGGGTGGTCTGAGATGATCGTTTGAGACTCGTCTGGCTCAACTATTGTTGTCAGCTTCGGCATCGTGTCGTTAACTTTCAGAGATTCTTCTTTATTATCCGGTTGCACCTCCTTAAGGGTTTTGGCTTCCTAGTTCTGTGGCTCCTGCGCCTCTGCTAGTATCTCCTGACTCGTGCCCTCTGGTGCTGGTTGTGGGATTTCTTCGATTATCGGCATGGGTTGTACTGGTATTGTCTCTGGGGATGTGATTTCATCGATGTTAATGATCTTCGGTGGATGTCATTCACCTTCCTTCGCGTGTCCTCGTGACCTATTTTGAACTCTGGCTCTTCGTGTGAATACATGCAAGACCGTCATAAATGGATACTACTAATAGAAGGGCGATGATGAAAATCTTAGAGTTACAGGAAAACCATAGTTTATGAGGCATATATGAGTTGCAGTCCTGTGAGGGAGCATATGTATGTGGGCTACTATGGGGGAAAGAGTGTATATACATGGGTTGTAGAAGGGAAAGTCATGTACATCTGAAAAGATAATGAAAAATTGAATAGATGTTGGTACCAAGTCCCTAGAGTCTCAAAGAAACTTCACAGGTCAATATTCTACAGGTTCAAGTCAGCTATAGAAGTTCTGGTATGATTATTAGTTTGTTTTGATGCTTAGATTTGCTTATGATGTTGTGAATTCTTGAGGCATTCTTGGTATGGTTGGTATTATACTTGGATATGGTATATGTTGGTTAGTTGGTTGAGTGAGAAACACTCTTATGTATGGTACAACATTGATATGGTTCTTACAATTCACATCCTTGATTTGCTTGTACATATTTGAAGGTTATTCATATTGTATGGTGATGTATGCATGAGGGGCATGCATAGGGTCCTTGAGATACTTCATTGATGATATGGTACATATATGCATATGGTTGATGATATGGTATATCGCACAGGTTGCACATGGTTGATGCTCTAGTTCATGATTCATTATTCAATGTTGATGTATCTTTTGGTTCATGATTGATGCATGAGATAGTATATATATTGGTATACACTTGATGCATGGTATGGTATGGGTTTAGTTGGATGATGAGAATATATAGCTTGATGTGATAGTGACAAAGACAATGAAATAGATAAAGTGGCAATGACAGTTTGTGGTAGTGATAGTGGCAGAGTCTATGACGGTTGGTCTACATTTATATTTCAGGGTGGAAAGACAAGGCAAGGATAGGTGGTTGTATCCACCTTCCATTTGTAGTTGGAGAACATATGGGGTTGTAGCCTCCTTCAGGCTCGAGCCAAAGAATTGGGGAGTTGGAGCTTCCTTCAGCTTGTATCCTGAGAAACTAGGGGGTTGGAGACTCCTTCCAGTTGCATTTGGAGAATCGAAAGTTGGTGCTTCCAATGAATGCATTCTTTTGATATATAAAAAAATCATTTTGTTGTTTTCTCCCATTTGGGTTTCCACGTAAATTTTGGTGTATTGTGTATCTATTGTGATGTGATGTTGTTTATGATTATATTGTTGATTATATATTGAATGCTAATGATAAATTATTTAATATTGTTTAATAAAAAAGTGTGGTTAAAAGTATAATTACTACTCATTACCGATTCACCCCCCTCTCAGTAATCCAACATTAAATATACTTCCATACCATTTTTTCTTAAAGTTAAATAAACCAAAGTTGAAGTTGGTCTCAATGGGAAATCATAATAATAATAATAATAACAATAATAATCAAGAATTAAAATCATCCTTCAAAAAAAAATACTATAAAATCAATTTAACATTAAAATTCTAAAATTTATAATAATATTATAATAAAATTATATTTCATCCACTACTAAAGATGATTGGCTGCAAGACTTAGGTATTTATAGTCGTGGATTGAGTATGAGATATGAGATCTCTACCATTGGACCATTAATAGAACTGGTAAATGCAACCCAATCTTATTCATGATTATGCAGCAACCCATTCATTCATTAAGCATAACAATTAGCTACTGAAAAGAGAATAAAGATATGCATGAATTCATTATATTACACAGATATTATCGTGGTTCATCCCCTCCCGGGATACATCCACAAAGATTTGGCTCTTGTCTCTTGTATTATGGTAGTTCTGCATCTACGGCGTCATGCACTTACAACTCTCCTCAGCTGGGTAAGATCTATATGAGGTGAACTAGATCACACTAGGCTCCTCAAACTGCAATCTAATCCTCAATATCTACCTTCTCTTCCCTCCTCTATCTCAACATCTTACAAAATAGTTCATACATCAAAATGTAAACCCAAATACTAAATTAATCAAAACAACTACAAAATCCATAACTCGTTAACTAGAAAACACAACAACAACTACTATAATAACAACAAATAATACATTCCCTATAATACCTCAGTATCGGTATTTATACATATTTGGATCTTCAACCATTACAATACATTACCAAAACCCTAACCCTACTGACGTTAGGTCTTCCTCTCGCGTGCGTGTGTTGTTCTTACTTCTAGTTGTCGTTTTCCTTGTGCCTGCTTTCTTGCATGCACATGTGCTATGTTTCCTTCCAGTTGTTGCTCCTCTCTTTTCATGCTTCCTTTCCCCATGATCATCCTTCTTTTCACTTCAGCCCGCTGCCAACAGGCCCCCAACACTGACATGTGGCTTGTCCTGAGCCACCTAATCCTTCTGAGCTTCCTCGATCTCCTTGGTGATCGTCTGGAACTTTTCCTTGAGCTCTATTGCCTATGTCTACACCTACGCAGTCTTCTTCTTGATTGTGTCCACTACCTAAGCTGCAAATTCGTCACTAACAAATTCCCTAAATTCTGCCTGGGCTGGTGCTATTTGTGTCTTGGCTTCCTCTACTTGTGCTAGGACTTCTACTACCCGCTCTTGTAATGGTTACATTTGAGTCTGTTGCTCTTGTTTCTGTGTTTGTGCGATACTTAGATCTACCTACAATTTCTTCATTTCCTTTGTTTCGTTAACACGTTCTGTAACTGGCATTGTATTCTAATTTTTGCCTCTGTTTGAGTTCTTGGACCACTATGTTGATCCTTTCTTCTTCCTTATCCCACTTTTGGATCTGTTGATCCTCCTCTAAGCTAGTCCAAATTTGTGTTGCTTTATCAAACAAGTTTATTGTTGTGTTGACCTATTGTTCTATCTCCTACAGTTGCATTGTTGCTTCCTGCTTCCTTTGCTCCTTAACTGCTAGTGGAGTGGTTGGTATGAGCTGCTCTCAGAGATTCTCGATCTCCTTCTAATATTGATCGATTTCCTGCGCAATGTGATCAATATTTTCTGTTGCTCTGATTTCCTCACTCTACGGGGTCTGTGGAATCTTCCCATACGTTCCTACCACTTTCTGCTCTAATCCTTTTATGTGATCCCTTTCCTCCTCAGTCTCAGATTTAGCCTTCTCATAGAATATTTCCAACGTGTCTCATTTCTTTATCGCCTGCTTCAATTCAGTTAAGTCTCTACATGCATGAGATTGTAGCTCATGATTTATGCTCACTTGCAACCTATGTAGCACTCCTAATGGTATTCTAGTCAACACGAGTTTAATTTGGCTTAATTTATTCAAGGGTGTCTGCCCCACAATTTCATCCATGTGCAGCATACTAGGGTTGATATGAAATGTTACATGTGGCTGCAGTATGGCTTAGAATGACTCTCGTTCTTCTTCTGGCACTCCTCCTTCTATCAGTGGTGTTGATGATTCAATTCCCTTGTTGCTTGTTGTCGACCCTTCCCCGATATGCTTGATTATCTATCATATATCTGTCAACTCCTATTGGATCTTGTCCCTATGGTGTGCAACATGGTCGAAGTCCTCGGATAGGAAATCCTGGACTATTCGAGCTATCATCTCCCCATCATCCTCTGTGATCTTGTACTCGGGCGGTGTTTGTTGTGCCTTTTATTTCTTGTGCGCGCCTCCTGGATGCGTGGTTGGTCTCTTATTTCCCCCTGGTTCCTATATATCTGGATTTGGGGTGGTCTCCTATGCTCCCTCAACCTACTTTTGTTGTCCCTTAGTCGATTCTATGCTTTCCTTCTTCTCCCTCTGTGTCCCTATCTTCTTTGGCCCTTCATATGTTTGTTGTGTATTTCCTTGGCCCGTTCTTGGTCTCTTGGGCACTTGTATTTTCGGAGGCTGCATCTCTCCATGCTCTACCTCTTCTTCTTCTATTCTTTCTAGCACTTCCTGGATGATGGCTGGAATTATCCATTCATCAGGCCATTTGTTGATGACCATTTCAATGTCACCCTCTATAATACAGTAGCGCATCTATAGACACTGTTTATCCGAATCCTTCCTCACCTGTATCCACACTATGTGTCGTGTGGCCCAGAAATTGGTGATGTCTGCATATCACACGACAACTTCTAGTGTAATCCACCACATCTTGGAGATGGTTTCATGTAGGTCGCATAGGTTCCTTCAAAAATGGACCCATTCACCTTCTTGCTCGTTGAGTTTGGCCTAGCTTTGAGAAACAAGTACCTCACTCCCTGATTCATCTTTGGTCTGGTACAAAAAACTATGTACGTTGGTTCCCTCCATCCCATGAAGGCTATTAATGTGATGAGCCACGAATAATGAAACTATGTGCCTAGGTCATGTGCATCCTTGTAGTCCTCTAGGAACAAGTTCAATAGGTATGGTGCCCATCTCATTGAGGTGCCTTCCACGCATTGGGCTGCAACTGCAACAACTCCAGCTGGTACTTCCTCTCTGCGGAATTTTCTTAGCAGCTTGCAAGCTAAGATTTTCACGCCCAATTGTGTGGTTGTGTTGTTGATTCATTTGATGATGATCCCTCTTATCACCTTGTTAGTGCCATACTTCTTATTCATCTCTTCTGCTAGTGCTTTCTCCTTGGTTTTTTCATCTAGAAACAGTGCGGGATCCATACCCCAAATTGGTAACCCTGTTAGGTTCGCAATAAGATCCACGGCTATGGGGATGGGCTTTTCCAACCATATATCACATCCATGTGTGACTACTAACAGTTTTTTGATGCATGTTGTTGCGTACTAGCCTCTGCCAAAATGTGGTAGGTCCAATAGACCTAAAATTCTCGTTTTCTCCATCCCAATTTCCCACTGGTATGGCTGATCAATCGGTTCTCCAACTAGATTCGTGCTTGTAATATATATAAATACCCTCTTCACAAGTTTTGGGAACTTTTATTTGCCTGCTACATCATGGTAAAAGTATTTGAGCTTCCCGACATAACCCAGTAGCTCCGGTCCTACTTGTACTCCCTCCGGTATGCGTGGTAAAACAATTTTTTCTACTAGTAGTTTCTTACGGGGTGACCTTGGTATCTATATCTTGTCTTTCTTCCATTGTGAAGGTTGGATCGAAGTTTCAGCGACTTCTAGTTTCTCCTCTGTATACCATTCTAGCCAAGCCGAGACATCTTCACCCTTTCCCCGGCTGGGTGGTCTAAGACGATCATTTGAGACTCGTCTGGCTTGACTGTTGTTGTCGACTTTAGTGTCATGACGTTAACTTCCAGAGCTTCTTCTGTATTATCTGGTTGCACCTCCTTCAGGGTTTCTGCTTCCTAGTTTTATGGCTCCTGCACCTCCACTAGTATCTCCTGACTCGTGCCCTCTGGTGTTGTCTGTGGGATGTATTCCATTATCGGCATGGTTTGTACTGGTATTATCTCTGGGGATATGATTTTGTCGATGTTAACAATCTCTAGTGGTTGTCATCCACCTTCCTCTGCCTGTCCTCATGACCTTTTTTGAACTCTATCTCTTCTGGCAGTCTGGATCGCTTCTGCTTGCTTGGGTGGTGCCATGGCGGTGAATGTCAAATGGCTGCTGGACTCGAATAGTCTATGTGGTCTCCATGAATTCTCTTCACATTCTTTCGCCTCTGTCTCTCTCTGTCTGTTCTTTCTGCATGTATAGACTATTATCTTCCGCATTCATGTGTTGTATGGCTTTCCCATGAAGCTTTTCAAGTACACTTCCTTGGTTATAAGTTAAATGTACCTTGATTACCAGTTCAATGCATGTTCGATGGTTTCATACTTGGAATTAATCCTGCTTTTTCATCTCCATTTGG
The DNA here is from genome assembly GCA_032191745.1 of Picea mariana. Taxonomy (NCBI): domain Eukaryota; kingdom Viridiplantae; phylum Streptophyta; class Pinopsida; order Pinales; family Pinaceae; genus Picea; species Picea mariana. The sequence continues at coordinate 270,715 of JASDQU010100418.1, forward strand.
CACGATTAATGTGATGTCCCATCGGTCCTTGCTGTCTTTTAATTCCCCCTAGTGCTATCAAGTCATCCTGCTTTTGGCAACTTTCCTTTTCCCGCTTGTTTCCCTTTGGATGTGACCATTTTATTTCTCCTTTCCGAGTGTGTGTGCCCTTCCTCTATCTGGCGCATTGAGATTTATTTTGTTCTTTTTCGATTTTGATTGATTTTTTTTTATTTTTTTTTACTTTGCGGTGGATGGTCAACTGACCTTGTACATCTTCAGTCGGCTACCATTGATAATTCCTCTGAGTTCTGCGCCTTATAAGTCTCTTACTTGTACATATCCTCCATCAATGGCAGATTTTACTTCGTATGGTTCTAACCAATGCATTTTGAGCTTTCCTGGGTGTTGTAGTGATTTGTTTTCATACATCAACACTAGATCTCCTTCCTTGAACGTTTTCTTCTAGATTTGTCTATCATGCCAAGATTTGTCTCTTGATTTATGAACTTGTTGGTGGAATCCTGCCAAGATTCATTCTTCCTCCATGGTCAGTAACTGATTCATCCTCTCCTGTGCTACACTTCAGTCTTTCATTTGTGTCATCGCTGCTACGCACAAACTTGGTATTAAAAATTCCAATGGCACCACAGATTCTTGGCCATAAACTAGTTTAAATGGTGTGTGCCCCATCAATTTTTTGCATGTAGTCCTGTATGCCCATAATACTGCGAGTACTTTGATATCCTAGTCATCCTTGTTGACGTTACAGATCTTTGTCAACGTGTTCTCTAGAATTTTGTTGAAGGCTTCCACTGTGCCATTTGTCTGTGGTTGATATGGTGTGTTCTTCGGGTGTTGGACTTCAAATTCTTCATTCATAGCACTGATGGTGTTGTTTATGAAGTGTGTGTCTTGGTCGCTCATCAAAACTCTTAGGCACCCAAATCTTGTAATGACTTGTTCAAATAGAAAGTGTGTGGTTGTTTCTGTGCTACAACCTTTTACTGGTGTGGCTTCCACCTATCTTCTTAAGTATTTTGTCGCTGTGATAATATACCTTGCTCCTGTTCTTTTAACTAGTGGGTTGATGGGTCCCACAAAGTCTATTTCCCACTTATCAAATAATTTTAATGTTACTTTTGTTCATAATGGCATCTCATCCCTTCTGTTGGGTTTTCCTACCCTTTGACAAACATCACATGTTTGACAGTACTCATTCGAGTCTTTGTGAATCGTTGGCCACCATGGGCCTGCGTGAAATACCTTATGCGTGGTAGCTTTAACTGCATAATTCCCTCCTGCTATTCCCTCATGGGATTCTACTAAAACTCTTGGTCTTTCGTTCTCTAACACGTATTGTTGCAAAATTCTATCTGTGCCCATTTTATATAAATGTCGTGCAATCAATTGATAGTCGGAAGCGCGGACTACCAAGTTTTTCTTCTGCGCGGTGTTATATTCATGCGACACGGTACCTGTACTCAAGTACAAAATGATGTCTGTGAAGTATTCATCAGCAACCTGTACTGAGAATAACTATGCATCCTAAAAGTTGTCTTCTAAGTTCATAGATTCTTCTCCATTTATTAGGTTCTTCTCCATTTATGACCCTTGATAGGTGGTCAGGTCCTGCGTTCAATTTTCTTGGTTTAACTATTACTTCAAAGACAAATTATTGAAATAGTAGTAACCATTGACAGATTCTCCCCCCCAACACTGGCTTTTTGACTAGATATTTCAGGGCTGAGTGATTTATAAACAACTTAAAGTGGTTCCCCAATAGGTAATGTCTAAACTTCTGGAGTGCATAGACCATAGCTAGGCCATCCCTTTCAGTCGTGTTATAGCTCTGTTCTGAGTTTGATAATTTTCTACTCGCAAATGCTATCGAGTGATCCAAGTCTCCCGCTCCTGGCTGCACCAAGATAGATCCAAGTGCTATGGCTGATGCATCTACATGCACATGGAATTTCCTCTCCCAGTCTAGAAATACTAATATCGATGCAATAAGCATATTTTCCTTCAATGTATCCAGACCATGTTGACACTCGTCGTTCCACCAAAACTTTGTATCCTTTCTTAAGAGTTTTTCCATTGGTGCAATGATCTTTGCGTATCCCTTGATAAATTTCCTGTAGTATCATGTGTGTCCTAACATCGCCCTTAGCTGACAGACTATTTTTGGTGCTGGCAAGTTAACAATTACTGCGATTTTTGGAGGATCTACTATCAGACCTTGTTTGCATACTATATGGCCCAATAGTATCTTGAATGGTGTTCCAAATATGAATTTATTTATGTTTAGTGATATCTGACACTACCTGCATCATTCTAACATCAGGCGTAGGACTTCTACATGATTTTTCAATAAACTATAGACTGTCCAGTCGTCCAGGTATACTTCGAGAAACTAGTGGATGAATTACTTAAACGCAACAATGACTACTCTGGAAAATATTGTTGGTGCATTCCTCAGTACAAATGGAATGACTGTCTATTGGTAAGATCCCCATTCTATCACAAACGTGGTCTTGTATCTTTCCTCCTATGTTATCTTAATATAATGATAGCTTGAGAATCCATCAGTGAATGAGTAAGCTTCATGTCCTCCTACATTTTATAACACCTCGTTCATGAATGGTGTAGGGAATGGATCATGTAGGCATGCATCATTCAATTTCCTCAAGTCACCGCATATCTTGATCCCCCCTTGTTTCTTGTCTTGTACTACCATCAGGCTTATCCATTCGGACTCTTCGATCGGTTCTATGATGTCATCTTTGAGCATTATGTCGATTTTCGCTTTGACTTTATGTTTGTATATTGGGTTCAGTCTATATGGTCATTGTCTGATCAATCTTTCTTTTGGTCTGAGTGGTATCTTCATATCTCCTAATTCTCCTATTATAGCCCTCATCTCTGTAAAGGTTGTAGGAAACAAGTCGTTGTATTCATGCAACAACTCTGTGATGCTTTCCACTGTTTGCTCATCCTAGTAATCTCCAATGCTCACCATTTTGGGATGCTTATCTGTCCCAATGTTGACTTTCTTTTCTTTGACTGGCACGAAAATGAATTTTGATTCTATGGGTGGGCCTTCCACTTATCTTTCACCTTCTGCTTCTTCAATCTTAATATCACACGAATCATCTTCATCTAGTGCTTCCTCCTGTACATGGTAACATGACAACAAGTCCTTAACTGTCTCTTTGTTCCGTTGTTGCTCTTCTGTGATCAATTCTACCTCTGGCTCTTTGATAAATATTACTCCTCTTATTTGTTTGAGAGTTTCATCTATGTTGGTGTTCTCATGTTCGAATGAGAAAGTGATTGAAAACTTTTGTTTCAATGTCATCCATGTCGTAGTTCCCTTGCACAATTCCTAGTCTATATACCAATTTGTTGGTATTCCCTCTAGATTGTGTATGAAGTGATGAGACCATTCTTCTAGGGGTGTCATTTTCCACAGTGTTCTACAGACCTCCAAGTGTTCCGCTAGCACCCTGTGTCCATCATATNTTTTTTTTTTTTTTTTGTTGTTCTGCGTCGAACCTTATGCGCAGTAACCGCTTGCATTGGTACCAGTCTGTAATTGTCTCCTTGTGCACACCCCACCATATTGAAGGTGTTTCCTTTAGTGATAAATAAATTTTTAACAGTCTCTGGTTCTCTAACACTGCGTCGTCATATTGTGCCAAGAATGTTTCCAAATCGTTTATTCCATGGAAACTGGGTGGTTCTATAATTTTTGTGCCTACCCATCATACTGCGTAGTCTATTCTTGGACATATTCTCGTGGAAAATTCGTGTAGCCTTTGCTACCATTTATCTAAGCTGGTGTCTGAATCTATCGCACATGAAGTAATGCTTCACCAACTAAGTACCCCATCTGCAGTTGGGTTTACGTAATCCTCATCGTGCGTAGTTGTTCTGTAAAATTGGTCGAGTTCCTCTAAATCTATGCAAGTGGGTTATACAAACCTCTCTCCTTCTGATGCATCTAATGGAGCGATGACCCTGTATTCTCTTGACTCAATTGTCATTTTCCTCGTCTTCAAATTGATTATGGCCTGGTTGTCAAACACCCAATCCAGACCAAGCAATGTCGGGTAAGGTGTTGTGTCGTCCACTATTTCAATAACTTCAAAATCTCCTTTAGTGCACACTCCATCTAGGTAAATTGTTAGTCCTTTCTGTCTACCTATTGGTAAGACTCTGTGTTGTTTTGCTAGTTTCAATTGAACCGATGAATATCCTATTGTAGGTTCTCCCATGCATTTCAATTTTTTCTTGGGTAATACATTAACTTTGGATCCCAGATCTAGTATAATGTCTCCCATATTGAAATCTTCAATGTTAGCATTCAGGCTAAACTCCCTACTTTTTCTTCTTCTTGTGTGTAGGTGATTAACTGTTTTTGGTTCTATCTTTTCTGTTGTCTCGCTACTACATTTTTCTAGTACGTTTTGCAATATTTTCACAGATGATGGGTCACCTAATATCTTTACACGTGATTGTAAAAAGCCTTCGATTGTACTTACTTGTCCCATGGATTGCATCCCATTGGTATGATCCAATGATGGCGGCATCCCGTATTCTGGTGCTTCCTTGTTTTGCTGCAACAAAACCATTTGTTGGTTATCATTTCCCCTATACTGTCTGAGTTGTGACCCAGGGTTCATGTCTTTCAGGTTTCCAACAAATCCTCTAAAACTATCGGCCCTCCTGGTAAACCATAAGGCAACACAGAACATAGAATGTGTTGTGAAGTCTCACCCGAGATAGCTTTAATGGGTGGCTGCAAGACTCGGGTGTTTGCAGTTGTGGATTGAGTATGAGATATGAGATCTCTACCATTGGACCATTAATAGAACTGGCAAATGCAACCTAATATTACTCACAACTATGCAGTAATGCATTCATTCATTAAGCATAACAATTAGCTATTGAAAAGAGAATAAATATATGCATGAATTCATCATATTACATGGATATTACTGTGGTTCACCCCCTCCTAGGCTACGTCCACAAATATTTGTCTATTGGATCTTGTATTATGGTAGTTCTGCATCTACGGCATCGTGCACTTACAACTCTCCTCAGATGGGTAAGATCTATATGAGGCGAACTAGATCACACCAAGCTCCTCAACCTACAATCTAATCCTCAATATCTACCTTATCTTCCCTCCTCTAGCTCAACAACTTACAAAATAGTTCATACATCAAAATTTAAACCCGAACACTAACTTACTCGAAACAACTACAAAATACGTAACTCATTAACTAGAAAACACAACAACAACTACTACAATAAAAATAACTGCTACTTTCCCTATAATACCTCAGTATCAGTATTTATACATATTTGTCTCTTCAACCATTACAATACATTACCAAAACCCTAATCCTATTGACGTTAGGTCTTCCTCTCGTGTGTGCATGTTGTTCTTCCTTCCAGTTGTCGTTTTCCTTGTGCCTGCTTTCTTGCATGTGCACGTGCTATGTTTCCTTCCAGTTGTTGCTCCTCTCTTTTCACACTTCCTTTCCCCATGATCATCCTTCTTTCCACTTCGTCCCACTTCCAACAAGGAACAATGAATCATGGGAAATCTAGAGGAACAAGTCAACCAAGAAAGGTCCAGAATGCTAGATGATGAGGTCCACATAGAGATGATTCCATGGATTACGGATCTTGGCTCCTCTAGAACAAGAGATACAAAGTAAATTCGTAAAATGAATATGTTTTTAATCAATTCCATCACTGCCCAAACTGTTGTAAAGAACGACATGGCTCATCGACTTGAATTCATCTAGCTTCAAAACCAATTACAAGACAAGAATCTCACAATCATCGTGGAAAAAATTGGCATCACCTTCAGTGATTCAGACAAGGAACCCCCCTAGGTTCCTCCCATTGCAAATCCTCCACCCTCTTAGTTTTGTTTACGAATTTCTATCATTTTGAAAGAGAGCTCTGTTATTTTGTACCTCGGCATTACGACTAGATAGAAGACAAGGATATGATTTTTTGGTTTTTGATGTATATACTTATATAGTTACTGCTACTCTTAAAAGTATATCCTGATTTTCTCACTCGATGAAGCACATGTTCTATAGTTGGGTTGGTTTCCCAAGTGGCAGCCCAATTGTAGAACAATTGTAATTTTTCCCCTTATATTATAATACAATTAGATAGCTTACAAAACAAATGCAATCAAATCACTACGTGGAGGGGTTCCCTTGTCCCATAAACAAGGGGCTCTCATACACCAATTCGGTGTTTGTATTGGTCATGACCTTAAAATTAGATTATTATTATTATACAAACAATGATAATACGCACACACACATATAACGTTTTTCATCAAAATTATAAAAAATAAATAATATTTAATAATATTATTAGTTTATGGTTGATATTATTCAATGGTTATGTCAAATTTCCATATTGACCTTGATTAATTTATATCAAACTACTATATTTCTCAATGGTTATCTCTCATTGCAACATTCATCTTGCTTGTCTTATGTCGAATTACTATGTTACTCAATGCTTGTGTTGCATTGCAATGCTCATTAAGAGTCATGTCACATTGAGATATTTTTGAAGGGTTATGTTGGATTGTGATGTTCCTCGATGGTTATGTCTCATTGCAACATTCGTGTTTCTTAAAATATGTCAAATTGTTACATTCGTTAATTCTTATGTCGTGTTATGATGTTCATCAAGGGTTATGTTGCATTACAACATTCTTGAAGTGTTATGTTGGATTGTGAAATTTCTCAAAGGTTGTATACCATTCACATAGTTGGTACATAGTAAAAGTATGCAATCTTGCATTATAAGTTATATTTAACCATACTTTAATTAAATTTTTAAATTATGAGTAAACTAAATATAATATAAAAAGTTGATTATAGGTTGATTATGTGTGACATTAACTAACTTTGGTTGAGTGTGGTTCATTATGGTTGACATTGGTTGACTTTTTTTACTGTAACTGAACATCGTTGTCTATCACTGACCCTAATGGACTATGGTTAACTATGGTCGACTTTGGTTCACTTTGGTTGACCACAATTTACCTTCGTTGATGTATTTTATGTTGGTGCATTCTTTAAAGCTTATGTCACATTGTGATATTCATCGTCAACAAATTGGCGACTCCATAGGGAAATTTGTTTTCAACTGATTTAGAACTCAAAGATCATGGTTTCGCAGACTAAGAACAACAGGTCAAGAAGATATAATGAGGAATATTATGCAATAGGGGGAAGTGAGCAGATTTAATGGAAAAATGACCGGGAATTTTGGAATAACTCATGAAAAGTGTTAAGTATGAGGGGTTTTACCACTGTATGCATAATCATTCAACCGAAATATTCTCTTTACTTCAAGTAGAAAATTTACAAATTTTCTCTTTAAAATCTCAAATGGATGAAGAAATGGAAAGAAGAAGTGGGAGATACCCAATCTCTTTATAAAACAGCAGTGAAAGAAGATAACAAATTCAAGTATGCTTCAAGGGAAACATCGTAACAGTTGTGTAAGCTTGATTGTTATTGACTAAAAATTCTTTGCAAGAGTGTCATTGTGGTAGAACTGATCCAATCATCCTATTTTGACCCAATTAACTAGGAGATGGTAGGAAACAAAATCATGGTAGAAGTAGAATTGCAAAAAATAAAACAGCAGAAATAAAAGACGGAAAAAAAAGCAGCAGGAAAACTTAAAACAGATAGCAGAATTCAAACTACTGTAAGGCAAAAAAGAAAATATCTCAAAAAGGAAAGAAGAAATAGGCTACTAGTATACAGAAAATCCAAACAGCATTAGAACTTTTCACGTTGGTCCCTTTCAATGCTTCAAGCGAGAACCGTTAGTGTTGTAGGAAAACAATTACTCCTATAAATCATTTAGAATGTAGGAGTTAGTGTCTAGGACAAAAGAAATTTTGAAAGGACCCAAACATAACACTTGGAACTCCGAGGTAATTATCAGCCTTTTAACGCATATGATTAGATCATCAAGGTAGATGTGGATGTTGATAAATTCATCAAGAGTTGTGTGGATAGGTATTTTAAAAGTGGTACTTGCATCAGGTAATCCAGAAAACAAGAATTTATAATTCATGGTACCTTGAATTGAGATAAGAGTGGTTTTGCGAACATCTTCCCCTTTTACCTTGATTTTATTGTAACCCAGATTTTCGTCAAGTAAGGGCCTCATCTGCGACCTTAAAAACCGTTGTAGAATTATTTCCATATTGAGAGGAGGAAAAGGATTTCTCATAATAGCCTGACTTAAAGTGTGAAAATGAATGCAGTTCCTAATATGATTAGTGATCTTCGAAACAGGTATACAATTGGAAACCCATTCAGGATAGACTAGAAAAATAATACTAGCCTTTAAGAAATTTTCCAACTCCTTTTGAAAAGTTTCTTTAAACACAGAGTTAATAGTCCCTTGTTTTTGCCTAGCTGGTTTCATGCCTCCCTTGATGGGGATAGCATGTTGTGTAAAACTAGGATCAAAACCATGAAGATCCTTGTAGGACCAAGCAAAAACATTTTTAAATCCACCAAGTAACTTGGCAATATTCATTTCTTCTTTATCAGAATATTGAGTACTTATTTTAACATTCTTGAAAGATTGGAGTGCCCCAATATTCCAGGATATGGTTTCACCCACCTTCTTTCTTGACCCCTCTTTTCTCTATTTCTCTTTATTGCCTACATCACTCGATGAAAATGAACTCTCAAGAGGATTCAAGCCCTTAAGAATTTTTTTGTTTTCTATGGATGTCATTTCCTTGGGCTTAAGAGGTTCATCTTGAATGAAAGCACAAATGCTCTCATCATTAGGGAAGACTTGCCAAGATTCTACATCGTCTGGGGTATGTAAATGATATAGAGATTGAAAAGAACAGTCAGGCTTGTGAGGCAAAGGTTGTTGATCAGGAGAAGCTACAAAGATAGCCAATCGATCAACCATTGAATTCAATTCCCTCTTAACATGAGTAATGTTGAAAGATAAGAGGTTTGAGATTAGCATCCAAACAGTTTGGGTGTACAGTTCCATCAGCTTGTTTTTAGGAGAGCATATCTTATGTATGAGGTTCACAACAAGCTTAGAATATCCAAAAACTGAAAGGTGACCACAGCCAAGATTAAGGGCGCTTTCAATGCCTATTAATAAAGCTTCGAATTAAGTGACATTGTTTGTACAAGCAATCTCCAACTTGTAAGACAAATTATAAATTTACCCTACAAGGGAAACCAATTAGATAATGCCAGCCCCATTTCCTTCATTAGAGCATGAACCATCAAAGTGCATGTGCCACATATCATCATCTAAATCGATTTGTTACAAAGGAATATTATCCTCCTCATCAAAGATGGAATACACTCCTAGGTCCTCTTCGATATAGTTTACACTAGATTGGGGAACACTCTCTATGTAGGGTGAAATCCTTCCCTCTCTAAGGACTATAATGTTATTACCATTCTGAGGCATGGATAAATGTGTCCCATTGAGTGAGAGGTATCCACTTGTTAAGGCTTTCCAATCTCTTCCCAAGATAATTGATTAATTGCTTACAGATATATCAATTACCTGAATGTTGAGGGTTGTCCTTATTTCAGGATGAGCGCATAAAATTAAGGTCTCATCCTTAATCATGCCTATGGTTGTTTGTTGTAGACTATTATAGGAGAGAATGCTTCTGGTGTTTTCATTTGTATAGGACAAGCCTATCTCTTCCATAATAATCTTCAACATCACACTTGGGCCCGAACCGCCATCAATGAGGCAACAATGAGCAATCTTATCCATAATCTTTACAGAAATATAAAAAGGGGGATTTTTTACAGGGTATCTAAAGTTATGTACACCTACCTTATTTATAGATGAATCTTCTTCATTTACCTCTTCAAAAAGATTGGCTACAACGAAATTTTTTCCTTCCATGAATTGTTTCAGATGCATCTGTTTTTCAGAGATGGAAACCATGTCAAAAAGGGTTGCATCTACTTTGATGTTGGCCAACTAGTTCAAGATATTATATTTGGCAGAGGGGAGAGGAGAAGTTTTTCCTTGAATTTCAGGAACCTTAGGAACTTGAACAGTAGTAGTGGGTGAGGATGAGCTCGGGCTAGAAGAATTGCGGGGAGGATCAAATTTTCCCTTGAGAGAATAAGCTTTGTTCCTAGTATTTATGATCATGACATCTTTTGGCTCTGCAAAATCTAGGACAACGATAGTGTTTTCTGGTATTTTACCAAAGATTTTATCTTTGGCACTCTTCCTTACCTCACATTTGACTTCCTCGTGGTGTTCCTCATAGAAGTTACACCAGCTTTGAGGGAAGATGGCCTTAGGCTGAAATTTATTTTCAATTGGATTTCTAAGGGGGGGCGTGGAAGAGAATAAAGCTCTAGGGGTGAAAGGTGAGGCAGTCCCCCTTCTCTCAAACACTATCATATGATTGTTCATATCTTGGACTAGTTGTAAGAGAGCGGACATGTATGTCTATCTAACTAATTCTCCCTGGGGAAGACCTACTCTTTCAAGTTGTTCTCCATACTTTGAACAAGTATGTTGAGTAGACCGAGATTATCAATGGATTTTTCCTCAAGCCTATGATGGTAAGGGGAAGGCAATGCATTGTATTAATGCATGAATGCGGCTTGGTTCTGAGGTCGAATGAGTTTAGGGATCTGCTTGTATAGCTTAGTGAAACGAAATTTGAAATTGATAAAACATCCCTCCTTGTGACTCCCATCATCACATTAACATTTGATAATTTAGCTCATTGATATTTGAAATTATTTTCAAAAAATAAATTACTCATATATCCAAAGAAAACATGTTCTCCAAAACTTTTGAAGTCAACTTTCATCAACAATAAATAACATAAAAACCATATTTCCCACTCTGAGATCCAATATTTCCTTGATTGCTACTGTCACCCTTTGATTTTCCTGAATTTTCCTTTGGTTGCGCTAAGCCTTTAGGCCTAATTTTGTTGATCACATGAGAACAATCGTCCCTCAAATGCATCTGGGAAGACATGGATTTATCAGAGCCATTGGAGGGTGAGGAAGGGGCAGCAGTGGATTTTCCATTGTGAAGGGCATGGTGGGCCTCGATTTTCAACCTTTTGCTAGCATGAAAGGATTGAAATAGCGAGTGGACAGGTGCAGCTTGGGAAATATGGTTAAGAGGCAAGGAAGCAAGTAAAGACAAATTGGGTCAGCCATGATGCTAGGAGACTGTCAGGTGGACAATCTCTTTCCATCCATCATTTTCTAGAACCTCGATTTGCAATGAGATATGAGGGGGAACGAGAATACCAGGGGCTTGTGGAGATTGGAAAGTAGGCCTTTTAGGCCTAGGTTGGACCACTCCTTTCCCAATCCAATTGAAAAATCTGGCCTGAAACAACTGGCCTAGCTCTTGTGAGTCAACATCAAAGTGTATGGAGAACCTTGGCCTTTTTGGGCCTCTGTCCAATTACCACTCCCTCGGTTTCCTCTTCCATGGCTACCTCAACTGAAAGGGCTCATTTCTGCATGCATGATTGATTAGAAAATAGTCCTTTTAACAACCATACATGATAACTCTTTAACATATGAAATAGATTTTGGCTCAGCAAAATATCAGGCTCATGCAATCCAATCCATATAAATTGTTTAACTATTGTCAATGAGCAGGGGTGAACAAAAGGTCCTGGGATATGTGAGGGGCTTGTATTTAGCGAAAAATGATAAAATGAGGGGGGAAAAGAAACATGCTTACATCTCAAAGACCAAAAACAATCAATTGTAATGCAAACCAAAGAAAACATCACTACAATCCAACCAAGAAAATGCGACTCTAAACTACTTCAATACAAAATTCTTCTTGACTGTAATTAAATTTTAGAACAGGGAGTGAAAAATGAATGTGGGAAGGCGAGGGGGTTGTAATTAGTGGAAAGAGAAATAATGGTAGGAAAAGAGAGCGATTAATGTTCATAAAATAAATTAAGTGATCCATAAATTCATTCTGTAAAAGGAAACATACCAACCAAAAGAGCATTGAGACCCAAAAATAATTAGTGTGTACAATTCAAGCAATCCTATGCATTAACTTGCTCATTGTTCGTAATCAAATATTTAACACGGTGTCATCAAACAAGACAATTTGAATTCCACAAAAATCTGTAGGGGAGCTCTGTTCCTCTCATTTATCCATTTAATATTTTAAAACAATTCCCAAATACATAAATAGTCACTTATTTCCACTATGTTTAGCATCAAAATCAACCACTACTCATGAATTATTTCAATCATCAAATACAACTCAAAGGTCGTGCTCAATTCTGTCTTTTAATAATTAAATTGAAATGAGGTTATATTGTCACAGCACTTGTGCCGACCACTGTTAAACAACATGATATTCATCAATATATATAACGGACAGCCAAATACAACCATTCTAAATGTAAATATCTTTACTTGCCATTTAACCTCACAGACATCCATCACCATTCAACACATACTATGTTGTGGAATACATAGACATCCGAAAAAATGCAAGAGCATTTTTATGACCATACAGGTTCAATCACTCTGAGTCTAAACATCCACAGTTTGGGCTATCGATCCAATACAACGAGGCAACAACAACAGGCCCGATTTCACAACACAAACTGACCAAAATGACACAAAACCATATTTAAAATCTCGTGACCCTCTCTGATGGTGCAATCAAATAATATTGATAGTGGATAACCATGCCATAATTACCACAATTGCAACATTCCCATTTGACAATTTTAAAACACATAGTCACAGTATTATTAACTCAACCTACAATGTTGAGCTATCAATCCAATACAAGGAGGCAACAACAGTATTGCTCAAATTAATCAAACTTCAACAAAACCATATTGTCTAAAAACTTGTGCCCATCCTTGATGACACAATAAAACAACCATAACATATACAGTTTATGGAAATACAATGATCATCACGATTGCAATAATCCATTTGTCCATTAAAAACACATAGTCGTAGTAATCATTTACTCATGCTGTAGGAACGCCACCCATACCCACGCATCACGCGCAAAGCTGCATTATGCATTAATCAATTTTAAACTAATTCTTAGTTAACATTTCAATAATCCCAATGTAAAAGACAGTGATTGTGTATCAACCCCATTCTTCAATCAACCAATTTCAATGTTGATCTTATCAATTAGACTATCATAATAACCAATTACAATGACTAAGTACCAATAAGAAAAACACTATAATGATAATCAACAGAGACGATTTAACAATAGAACATTATCGACGATGCATCACCATTTCATAACAAGGATTGTCCCTGTGGACCAACACAGGGGGACATGGAGTCAACTCCCGACATCAGGTGAGAACCTCCGAGACCAATGGTGCACACACAGGCTATACCACAAATGTCTTCGCAGACAAGGTGACAATCCCCGTGATAGAGGAGACTATGAACAGAGGATCAAGGCTCCAATTTGACCTTGTAACAATACTTAAAACACGCAAGCTATAACCCTCATGGGTCTCCCAGCCAACCCGAGAATGATGAGCTAGGACAAGGCCGAGAAATAACAGTCACTTTAAGCAAGCCCTTTGGCAAATGGACATTACAACCCACTGTGCAACATTAGTAACATGAACGAACTCATACCCAAGTGAAGCAAAGCATAGTGACACAATGCGTTCAAAACCCCATAGCAACAAAATACTGGGTATGGAATACGTAGGCGTGGAGACAGCCAGCCACTCTAAATCAAATGAAACCCTCTGACTAAAACCATCAAGGTTGACAGAGAGCCTTTAGGGCCGCCAATACCCAGAATGACCAATAACTCTGTGACTTCAAACCTTATTGCAATGAAAACCACCAACGATTCATTCCAGAAAAATATCACCAATTTACACAGTTTCCCGACTCAAGGAAAGTACAAACCCATACATACCAAGCCACTATCTATTTCATAACTAGAGAAAATTCATGGATGGCCAAAAAGACATACATGTAACCAAGAATTCCTAAAAACGTGAATTGGCTGAGAGGTTCTCCCTCTTCTTGAAAATCAGAGCCTAACCACAACAAACACAGTTGAAAAATAGCTCGACTAGGGTGGTGTCCAACGGAAGAGTAAGGGTAACATGCATTAAATGCACGTCACCTCCACCCCCAGTCAAATAATTTCTTAGTACACGCCAACCAGCTTCCATTAATTCATTCAATTAAACCCTGTATCGAAACCATCACCCACTATTTTCCAATAGCGTGACCCATATCACATTCATACATTGCCAAATTATTCCATAACACATATCGACCATGTTCCATATAACTCAACAATCGCATAACTATCACCTTATTTCTAGGATTAACAATCGACCATTTAAATTTCAATGCATGTAGCATAAGAGCATAATTCAATCTCTTCCTTTTGCATTTAGCTTAGGTTTCTTTTATTTCTTTTCAATTTCTTTTAGGTGTTGTTGCTAACCTGTGTATTATGCAGGTGTCATAGTAAGGAATCTATGAACATAAAACAATGATAACAATAGATACATAGGCCAATCGTAACATGAAATTATAGCCTAGAACAGGAGGAACAACACATAACATGCCTTATCCATCATTCAATTGTCGCAATTAGAACCAACACATAATAAGCCCAATCCATCACCAATAAAAATAAGATCTCATCAACCATGTAAGTAGTGTTGAACAGTGGAACCAACATCAAATAAGAGCCAAATATTATCTCCCAATCTAGAAGGGGGTCCCACCTACTAGTATTATTTATCCTGTTAGCTTTATAATAATAGGCTTTAGCAACACTTTGCGGGAAAAACTTCGTTGTGATTTTAATCGTCAATAAATTGGCGACTCCATTGGGAAATACGTTTTCAAAATATTTAGAACTCAGAGCTCATGGTTTCACAGACTAAGAACAATGGGTCAAGAATATATATAATAAGGAAGATTATACAATAGGGGGAAGTGAGCAGATTTAATGGAAAAATGACCAGGAATTTTGGAATAACTCATGAAAAGAGTTAAGTATGAGGGGTTTTACCACTGTATGCATAATCATTCAACTGAAATATACTCTTTACTTCAAGGATAAAAATTACAGATTTTCTCTTTAAAATCTCAAATGGATGAAGAAATGGCAAGAAGAAGCGGGAGATACCCAATCTCTTTATAAAACAGTAGTGAAATCAGATAACAAATTCAAGTATGCTTCAGGAGAAACATCGTAATAGTTGTGTAATATTTATTGTTATTGAATAAAAATCCTTTGCAAGAGTGTCATTGTGGAAGAACTAATCCAATCATCCTATTTTGACCCAATTAACTAGGAGATGATAGGAAACAAAATCATGGCAAAAGTAGAATTGCAAAAAATAAAACAGTAGAAATAAAAGACAGAAAAGAAAAGTAGCAGGATAACTTAAAATGGATAGAAGAAGTCAAACTATTGTAAGGAACAAAAGAAAATACCACAAAAAGGAAAGAAGAGTTAGGCAACATACAGAAAATCCAAACAACATTAGAACTTTTCACATTGGTCGCTTGCAATGCTTCAAGCGAGAACCGTTAGTGTTGTAGGAAAACAATTGCTCCTGTAAATCCTTTAGAATGTAGGAGTTAGTGTCCAGGACAAAAGAAATTTTGAAAGGACCCAAACATAACACTTGGAACTCCAAGGTAATTATCAACCTTTTAACGCATATGATTAGATCATCAAGGTAGATGTGGATGTTGATCAATTCATCAAGAGTTGTGTGGATAGGTCTTTTAAAAGTGGTACTTGCATCAGGTAAGCCATAAAACAGGCATTTATAATTCATGGTACCTTGAATTGAGATAAGAGTGGTTTTGTGAAGATCTTCCCCTTTTACCTTGATTTTATTGTAACTTAGAATTTCGTCAAGTAAGTGTTGGACAACTGAGAGGGGGGGGGGTGAATTAGTTGTTACCGTGCTTAAACAATTATGCTTCTTTTAAACTCTTTGCAGAAACACTGAATGATGATCACAATAATGCAGAGAAATAAACAATGGCACATTCAGCATCAATCACATATATGAGAATCACAGAGACAGATGTTTCCTGAGGAAACCCATATAGGGTAAAAACCTCTTTTTCTTTATATGATAAGTAATAGTTACATTCTTTACATTATCATACATATGAGCACCAACTCATAATGAGGCTACAACCTCTGTTTTGCAAGCCGCAACTTGCTGAGAGCACCAACTCTATGTTTTCTCTAGCACCCACTAGAAGGAAGCACCAACTCCCTGGTTTCTCTAGCACCAACTAGAAGGAAGAACCAACTCCCTGGTTTCTCTAGCACCAACTAGAAGGAAGCACCAAATCCCTGAGTGTTTCCAGCACCAACTAGATGGAAGCACCAACTTCCAATCATATAGGCACCAACCTGTATAACAGAGAACAAGAGTTCTCCCTTGCACCACCCTGCCACCCTGGTTTCTCTGGCTGCAACCAAATGGAAGCTACAACTCCCTGTGTTCAAGCACCCACTTGAACCTATGAGGACAACAATCCTCCCTAGCACCTCCCTTCCACCCTGAAACATAAATCTTT
>JASDQU010100418.1:301923-313225 GCA_032191745.1 Picea mariana
TCCCTGGTTTCTCTAGCACCAACTAGAAGGAAGCCCCAACTCCCTGGTTTCTCTAGCACCAACTAGAAGGAAGCACCAACTCCCTAAGTGTTTCCAGCACCAACTGGATGGAAGCACCAACTTCCAATCATACAGGCACCAACCTGTATAACAGAGAACAAGAGTTCTCCCTTGCACCACCCTGCCACCCTGGTTTCTCTAGATGCAACTAGATGGAAGCTACAACTCCCTGTGTTCAAGCACCCACTTGAACCTACGAGGACAACAGTCCTTCCTAGAACCTCCCTTCCACCCTAAAATATAAATCTTTACTACTGAAACTTATTACAGTGATATGATGTTCATCAATGGCTTACCAGACTNCCACCCTGAAACATAAATCTTTTCTACTGAAACTTATTACAGTGATATAATGTTCAACAATGGCTTACCAGACTCATCAATGTTCTGCTGCATTTTGTTGCTCTGTCTGCCTCACTGGCTTCCTGCTCACATGACTTGCACTGTCTGTTCCTCTGCTTTTTATGCTCTGTGCGCCATGTCCATTCACTGCACAGTTCCTCTTCTATTCAATTCAGCTACTTCACTCTTCCTCCTTCTTCACACATGAATCACTTTCAACAACAACAACCACAACAAACTCCAACTGCAACAGCAACCGCTTCTCTTCTCTGTACCGTGTATATATAGCTTATGTGCATCTTGTGCATGCAATATTCGCCATTCCTCTGCATGCTCATACCATTCCAATCTCCTCCACATCTCAAGTGCTTTGCGTGATCATCATCGTGACTCTTCAACTTCTCTGGAAGTTCAACCCCTGTGTCTATCATCACTAGGTGTTATGCCGAGATTCCTTTTTCTCTCTGGCAGTTGAGACTCTTCGTCTTCTCTGTTACAATCGATCTCATCCTTTATGTTTTATTTACGAGCTCTAACCCTTATCCAGTTGTCAATTTCCTTCACGAATCATCTTCATTCCACTGGCAGATTCCATGTAACTCTTCAGCTCCTCTGGAAATCACACAGAAGTCTCTTCGCATCCTCTAGTAGAAACCATCAATGGTTTCTAGAAGTTTCACTGTGTCATGCAATGGTAGCCCCCCGATCTTCTTCAGTTTCATTCATTTTCATCCATAACAGCCACGCCTACACAGTCTGTCTCATTTTCTTTGATACACCCTCACGGTGGTTCAACTTCCCATCTCCTTAGGCAAAAGGAAGACAATTGTCTCAGCAACTGAAATGCCAACTAATCGGCAATCATGAGTCTGTTTCACTAACAGATTCCAAACTAAAGATTTAACTGTGAGAGAGAACCGTAACCCTCCGATCAACACTTGATCTGATGGTTCAGATCATTTCACGATTTCGCAAATCGTGATTTCGACACTCCTGATGTTCAATGTTCTTGTCACTTACAAATCCTGATCCACGAAATTCTGTAAAGCAGTCGGATCAACGATCCAGATCATATCTAGATTTGACGGTTCAGATTAAGTCGGGATTTCACTCATCGCGATTTCGACACTCTAAACATTCGGTGTTTTTGTCACTTCAAATTCTCGATCCTTGATACTCCGTAAAGAAGTCGGATCAATGGTCCAGATCACATCTTGACTCAACGACTGCGATCAAGTCACGATTTCGCATATCACGAAATCGGGATTCCTGATGTTAATAACCTTTGACATGTTCAACACTCGATCCGTGAAATTTCTACACGGGCTATAATCAATGGTCCAGGTTCAATCTTGATTCAACGGCTGTGATTAAGTCGCGATTTTGCATATCGCAAAATCGGGATTCCTGTTGCATTGTTTCGTTGACATCTCCAACATGTGATCCTCGAAACTCCGACATGGTGTAAGTCTGTTGACGTCACATGTGTTAAATAACTGCCACGTGTCACCCTGATTCGTCACTTACATGTTCTTGGCATGTTGAATCAGTCTGACACTTTTCATTACCTGGTTGTACCACGTGTTCCTAGCTGACATGGTTTGCTGACATGAGGTTGGATCGACGGTCCAGATGTGATCTTGATTTGACGGCTCAGATTACGTCGCGATTTTTCATATCATGAAATCGGGATTTGTGTGGATGATATTACTTGTCATATCCAACTCTCGATCCCCAAAACTCTGACAGGGAGTCGGATCAACGGTCCACATAACCCCCTGAGATGGACGGTCCTCCTGCTTTCGAGATTTTGTGAGCCCTCTACTCCTTTCACTTTAAAAATCGTGCAAGTTCTCCTCGATCCAATGGTGGTCGGACCCTGCACTCAGATCTAATGCCTGAGATCTATCCTCATGTTTAGCACGCTCTTCTTGTCTATATTCAGATCTGACGGCCCTCATTCTGTCGGGAATTTTGGATGGGATCCAACGATCAGAAATGCTGCACAAACTTTACGAGACTTCATCATGCCTGATCAACAGTTTAGATCAATCCTCGATTTGACGACTGAGGATTGTTGCATTTAGACAATTGTTGCGTTGTTGGTCTTCTTGAATATCACTGCGTTGTTGATCATTGCTGCTGTACTCAATCCATCATTGTTGTTGTACTTTCCATCAATGACAATCATACGTTGCGTGTAAAACATACCAAACATCATTTGCACTATCTCTTCTGATCTTATCGAGGTTGCTCTACAGTGTCTTCCCAAAATACTTCTGGTGCCTGTCTGTTACATTCTTCTTGTACTCATGCCATCTTCATTGTTGTACTTGGCATCAATGACAAGCATATGCTACCTGTTAAACATTTCCAACAGTAAGGGCCTCATCTGCGACCTTACAAACCGTTGCAGAATTATTTCCATATTGAGAGGAGGAAAAGGATTTCTCATAATAGCCTGACTTAAAGTGTGAAAATGAATGTAGTTCCTAATATGATCAGTGATATTAGAAATGGGTATCCAATTGGAAACCCATTCAGGATAGACTGGAAAAATAATCCTATCCTTTAATAAATTTTCCAAGTCCTTTTGAAAAGTTTCTTTAAACGCAGAGTTAATAGGCCCTTGTTTTTTCCTAGCTGGTTTCATGCCTCCCTTGATGGGGATAGCATGCTTTGTAAAACTAGGATCAAAACCACAAAGATCCTCGTAGGACCAAGAAAAAACATTTTTAAATTCACCAAGTAGCTTGGCAAACTTCGTTTCTTCTTTATCAGAATATGGAGTACTTATTTTAACATTCTTGAAAGAATGGAGTGCCCTAATATTCCAGGATATGGTTTCACCCACCTTCCTTCTTGACCCCTCTTTTCTCTATTTCTCTTTATTGCCTACATCACTCGATGAAAATGAACTCTCAAGAGGAGTCAAGCCCTTAGGAATTTTGTTGCTTTCTATCGATGTCGTTTCCTTGGGCTTAAGAGGTTCATCTTGAATGAAATCACAAATTCTCTCATCATTAGGGAAGACCCGCCAAGATTCTACATCGTCCGGGGTATGTGAACGATATAGTGTTTGAAAAGAACAGTCAATCCTGTGAGGCAAAGGTTTCTAATTAGGAGAAGCTGCAAAGACAGGAAACCGATGAGCCATTGAATTAAAGTCCCTCTTCACATGAGTAATGTTGAAAGATAATAGGTTCGAGATAAGCATCCAAACAGTTTGGGTGTACTGTTCCATCAACTTGTTGCTAGGAGAGCATATCTTACATATCACGTTCACAACAAGCTCAGAATCTCCAAAAACTGAAAGGTGACCACAGCCAAGATTAAGGGTGCTTTCAATGCCTAATAATAAAGCTTCGAATTTAGTGACATTGTTTGTACAAGCAAACTCCAACCTATAAGACAAATTATGAATTTTCCCTACAAGGGAAACCAAGATAATGTCAGCCCCATTTCCTTCATTAGAGCGTGAGCCATCAAATTTCATGTGCCACATATCATAATCTAAATCGATTTTTTCCAATGGAATATTATCCTCCTCATCAAAGATGGAATACACTCCTAGGTCCTCTTTGATATAGTTTACATTAGATTGGGGAACACTCTCTATGTAGGGTGACATAATTCCCTCTCTAAGGGCTATAATGTTATTACCATTCTGAGGCACAGATAAATGTGTCTCATTGAGTGAGAGGTATCCACCTGTTAAGGCTTGCCAATCTCTTCCCAAGATAATTGAGTAATTTCTTATAGGCATATCAATTACCTGAATGCTGAGGGTTGTCCTTATTTCAGGATGAGAGCATAAAACTAAGGTCACATCCTTAATCGCACCTATGGTTGTTTGTTGTAGACTATTATAGGACAACATGCTTCTGGCGATTCATTTGTACAGAACAAGCCTAGCTCTTCCATAATAATCTTCGACATCACACTTGGTCCTAAACCACCATCAATGAGGCAACAATGGGCAATCTTATCCATAATATTTACAGAAATATAAAAAGAGGGATTTTTTATAGGGTATCTAAAATTATGTACACCTACTTTATTTACATATGAATCTTCTTCATTTACCTCTTCATATAGATTGGCTACAATGGAAGTTTTTCCTTCCATGAATTGTTTCAGATGCATCTATTGTTCAAGGATGACAACCATGTCCAAAAGGGTTGCATCTTCTTTGATGTTGGCCAACTGGTTCAAGATATTATATTTGGAAGAGGGGAGAGGAGAAGTTGTTCCTTGACTGTCAGGAACCTTAGGAACCTGAACAGTAGTAGCATGTGAGGATGAGCTCGGGCTAGAAGAATTGCAGGGAGGATCAAATTTACCCTTGGGAGCATAGGCTTTGTTCCTAGTATTGATGATCATGATGTCTTCTGGCTCTACAAAATCTAGGAAAGTGATAGTTGTTTCTAGTCTTTTACCAAATATCTTATCTCTGGCACTCTTCCTTACCTCACATGTGGATTCATCATGGTTTTCCTCACAGAAGTTACACCAGCTTCGAGACAAGATGGCCTTAGGATGAAAATTGTTTTCAATTAGATTTCTAAGGGGGGGCGCGGAAGAGGATGAAGCTCTAGGGGTGAAAGGTGAGGTAGTCCCCCTTCGCTCGAATGCTATTATACGATTGTTCATATCTTGGACTAGTTGTAAGAGGGCGGACAATTTTGTCTATCTAACTAATTCTCCCTAGGGAAGACCTGTTCTTTCAAGTTGTTCTTCATACTTTGAACAAGTATGCAAAGCGGAACCGAGATTATCAATGGATTTTTCCTCAAGCCTATGATGGTAGGGGGAAGGCAATGCATTGTAGTAATGCATGAATGTGGCTTGGTTATGAGGTCGAATGAGTTCAGGGATCTGATTGTATAGCTTAATGAAACACAAGTTGAAATACTTGATGGTCTCACCATCTTTATGGGTGGATTTATTTTATTCCATTAACTTATTGGTTGGGCTTTTAGATTGCCCATAAGTGGATCTGAACCAATAGATAAATTCCTCCCAGGTAGACAGAATCTTAGGATGAAGGTCAAAGAAGTCAACTGTAGCCTTTCCTCCAAGGAATTGACGAATAAGTGCATACAAGTATCATTGTCATTGACTACTATGTTATGATAAGCATTAGAAAATGCCACTAGGTGTTTGTTTGTAGTGACAGTGTTATTTCTTGAAAACCTAGGAAGATGCTCTTTAAATTTAGGAAGTGGACGAGAAGCAGGTGCTAGGTTAAGAGGAGAGGATACATGCCACGATGTGGTTGTAGCTTCTTCTTCGAACTTTAAAATCCCATACTTTTTAATGACTTTGGTGGGATTTGTGGTAGATTGGATAGGGATATGGTGGAAATATAAGCTACCAATCACTGATGAAGATGAAGAATGAGAGGATGAAGCACTTCCAGTGCCACCAGAGCCACCACTAGATGCCATCTTATGGATGATAGATGAGGGAAAGAAAGACAAACTGGATGAATCAGACAAAGTTCTCCTTAGAGAACTTTGTTCGGAAGATAACACAACATTCCTTCTTCCTATTTCAGCAATAGGATTGATTTCCGGTGATAAGCCTCTTCTTCTAGAAGGACGAGAGTCTAAGGACATGAAAGAAAGGCCAAAACTGAAGAAACCAGAAGGCTACCATTGATTTCTAGGCTGTCTACGTCTAGCTTCCAATCGATCTTGAGCACTAATATCTCGTTCAATTGATTCCCAAGAATGGTTAAGCTCAGCATGGGTATTGGCAGTGTCTAAAATCGTATTAAACAAATTCAGAGCATTGTTGGTCAGATCTTGAAGATCGGACTCAATATTGGGTTGCCTTGCAATAGGCACAGTCATTAATAAATAAAATAGTCCAAGAATCAATATCATAAAAATAGATGTATCGATGAAAATCGAGTATAAAATTAACCAGAGTGATATCGAAGATCTCCTCAAAATGGTCACCAAATAAATGTTGAGGAAAAGATATGAAATGATCTTACTCAAGAATTTTTAGATTCTTCTTGGCTAAATCAAAATAGATGTGAATGTCACCCTATGTTTATAGCCATCAAAAATAAAATCCTAACTCACAAGTATTGATTACAAGTGCTTAGGCTTGTCTTTTTACAATTAAAAGCTTGTTGGAAAATTCATTTAAATATGAATTTATGAATAAAATAGTTGCTGAAATAAATGTAGAGACAGATGTAAATACACCAAGATGATAATCAAGACAGATGAGACATAAATAAATCCTTTATTTCATTCCAATTCACCAAAGATTCATTCCTTTTACAAAATTTCATGTAGAAATTTCGGACCAAAGTCAAACTTAGACATCCTCGATGGAACATACAAAAAGACCTCTAACAAAAAAATCAAAACTAAACTCTAAAACTTGGATAATGTTGCCACAGATTGATGCCCACTCGACTCTACACAATAGCCTTTGTTAGTCATGAAAACTAATTCACAAACAGACAAATATACACAGACTATCAAAGATAGATCCACACCTCTGAAAAACAAGTGCCTAAATGATGTAATTCATCCCTGAATCTTGATGTATACAATAAGACCCTGCTATCATAAAAAAGAATTAGGCTTGTGATAAATTAATGAATGAATGAAAACAGAACTATCTCAGCATAAACTCAAAGAGAAAACCTTAGTATGATTCTCCTTATATCATCCTCTTGTTCCTCCCTTTCCTTTTTCCTTTAAGCAAATCAGAATTGGTTGAGGTAGTTGAACCACCTCATTAGTTAAGTTAACTAAATACTCAACCAACTTTTTAGTTAGGGGGAAAAGTAATAATCAAAATAAGGGTTATAAATAAATAATAACTAGTAGGTGGGACCCCTTTTGACTCCCTTTAGCTCATAACAATCACAACATAACTAGTTAGTTAAGAAAAAAAACCCTCCTTGTGACTCCCATCATCACATTAACATTTGATAATTTAGCTCATTGATATTTGAAATTATTTTCAAAAAATAAATTACTCATATATCCAAAGAAAACATGTTGTCCAAAACTTCCGAAGTCAACTGTCATCAACAATAAATAACATAAAAAATTAAAAACCATATTTCCCACTCTGAGATCCAATCTTTCCTTGATTTCTACTATCACCCTTTGATTTTCCTGAATTTGCCGTTGGTTGCATTGGGCCTTTAGGCCTAATCTCGTTGATCACATGAGAACAATCATCCCTCAAATGCATCTGGGAAGACACACATTTATCAGAGCCATTGGAGGGTGAGGAAGGAGAAGGAGTGGCTTTTCCTTTGTCAAGGGCATGGTGGGCCTCAGTTTTCAACCTTTTGATAGCATGAGAGGATTGAACTAGTGAGTGGACAAGTGCAGCTTGGGAAATCTGGTTAACAGGCGGAGGAGTAGGTAAGGAGAAATTGGGCCAGCCACGATGCTGGGAGACTATTGGGTGGACAATCTCTTGCCATCCATCATTTTCGGGAACCTTGGATTGCAATGAGACATGAGGGGGCATGGGAATACCAGGGGATTGGGAGCTTGGAAAGGAGGTCTTTCAAGCCTAGGTTGGACCACTCCTTTCCCAATCCAATTGAAAAATCTAGCTTGAAACAACTGGCCTAGCTCTTGCGAGTTAGCATCAAAGTGTATGGAGAACCTTGGCCTTATTGGGCCTCTGTTCCAATTACCTCTCCCTCAGTTTCCTCTACCATGGCTACCTCGACTGAAAAAGCTCATTCCTGCATGCATGATTGATTAGCAAATAGTCCTTTTAACAACCATACATGATAAATCTTTAAAATATGAAATAGATTTTGGCTCAGCAACATATCACACTCATGCAATCCAATCCATGTAATTTTTTTAACTCTTGTCAATGAGAAGGGGGTGAACAAAAGGTCTTGGGATATGCGAGGGGCTTGTATTTAGTGAAAAATGATAAAATGAGGGTGGAAAAGAAACACGGTTATGGCTCAAAGACCACAAACAATCAAGTGTAATTCAAACCAAAGAAAACATCATTGCAATCCAACCAAGAAAATGTGACTCTAAACTACTTCAATACAAAATTCTTCTTGACTGTAATTAAATTTTAGAACAGGGAGTGAAAAAAGAATGTGGGAAGGCGAGGGAATTAGAGCGATTATTGTTCATAAAATTAATTAAATGATCCATAAAACCATTCTGTAAAAGGAAACATACCAACCAAATGACCACTGAGACTCCAAAATAATTACTGTGTACAGTTCAAGCAATCCTGTGCATTAACTTGCTCATTGTTCATAATCAAATATTTAACACAATGTCATCAAACAAGACAATATGCATTCCAAAAAAATATGTAGGGGAGCTCTGTTCCTCTCATTTATCCATTTAATATTTTAAAACAATTCCCAAACGCATAAACAGTCACTTATTTCGACTCCGTTCAACATCAAAATCAACCACTGCTCACGAATTATTTCAATCATCAAATAMAACTCAAAGGTTGTGCTCAATTCTGTCTTTTAATAATTAAATTACAGTGAGGTTATAATGTCACGACACCTATGCCTACCACTGTTAAAAAACATGATATTCATCAATACACATAACGGATAGCCAAACACAACCATTCTAAATGTAAAGATATTGACATTCCATTTAACCTCATAGACAGCCATCACCATTCAACACATACTATGTTGTGGAATACACAGACATCCAAAAAACTGCAAGAGCATTTTTTTGACTGTATAGGTTCAATCACTCTGACTCTAAACACCCACAGTCTAGGATATCGATCCAATACAATGAGGCAACAATAGCAGGCATGATTTCACAACACAAACTGACCAAAATGCCACAAAACCATATTTAAAAGCCTGTGACCCTCTCTGATGGCGAAATCAAATAATATCGATAGTGGATAACCATGCCATAATTACCATGATTGGAACATTCCCATTTGAAAATTTTAAAACACACAGTCACAGTATTATTAACTCAACCTACAATGTTAAGCTATCAATCCAATACAAGGAGACAACAACAGTATTGCTCAAATTAATCAAACTGCAACAAAACTATACTGTGTAAAAACTTGTGCCCATCCTTGATGAAACAATCAAATAACCATAACACATACAGTGGATGGAAATACCATGATCATCATGATTGAAATAATCCATTTGGCCATTAAAAACACATAGTCACAGTAATCATTTACTCGTGTTGTAGGAACGCCACACATACCCACACATCGTGTGCGAAGCATCATTGTGCATTAATCAATTGTAAACTAATGCTTAGTTAACATTTCAATAATCCCAATGTAAAAGATAGTGATTGTGTATCAACCCCATTCTTTAATCAACCAATTTCAATGTTGAGATTATCAATTAGACTGTCATAATAACCAATTGCAGTGACTAAGTACAAATAAGAAAAACATTGTAAGGATATCAACAAAGACGAGTTAACAATATAACATTATCGATGATGCATCACCAATTCATAACAAGGATTTTCCCTGTGGACCAACATAGGGGGACATGGAGTCTATTCCCGACATCAGGTGAGAACCTCTGAGACCAATGGTGCACGCACAGGCTATACCACAAATGTCTTCGCAGACAGGGTGAAAATCCTCGTGATATAGGAGACTATGAATAGAGGAGCAAGGCTCCAGTTTCACCTTGTAACAAGACTTAAAACATGCAGGGTATAACCCTCATGGGTCTCCCAACCAACCTGAGAATGTTGAGCTAGGACAGGGCCGAGAAATAATAGTCACTTTAATCAATCCCTTTGGCAAATGGCCATTACAACCCACTGTGCAACATTAGTAACATGAACGAACTCATACCTAAGTGAAGCAAAGCACAGTGACACAATGTGTTCAAAACCCCATAACAACAAAAGACTCGGTATGGAATACGTAGGCATGGAGATAGACAGCCACTCTAAATCAAATAAAACCCTCTGACTAAAACCATCAAGGATGACAAAGATCCTTTATGGCTTCCAATACCCAGAACGACTAATAACTCTATGAATTCAAACCTTATTGCAATGAAAACCACCAATGATTCATTCTAGAAAAATATCACCAATTTACACAGTTTCCCAACTCAAGGAAAGCACAAACCCATACATACCAAGCCACTATCTATTTCATAACCAGAGAAAATTCATGGATGGCCAAAAAGACATACATGTAACCAAGAATTCCTTAAAACGTGAATTGGTTGAGCAGTTCTCCCTCTATTTGAAAATCAGAGCCTAACCACAGCAAACATAGTTGAACAATAGCCTGACTAGGGTGGCAGCCAGCGGAAGATTAAGGGTGACGTGTAGTAAATGCACATCGCCTCCACCCCCAGTCAATTAATTTCTTATTACATGCCATCCAGCTTCCATTAATTCATTCAATTAAACCATATATCAAAACCATCACACACTAATTTCCAATAGCGTGACCCATATCACATTCATAAATTGCCAACTTATGGCATAACACATATCGACCATGTTCCATATAACTCAACAATCGCATAACTATCACCTTATTGCTAGGATTAATGATCAACCATTTAAATTTCAATGCATGTAGCATAAGAGCATAATTTGATCTCTTCCTTTTGCATTTATCTTAGGTTGCTTTTATTTCTTTTCAATTTATTTTAGGTGTTTTTTCTAACCTATTTATTGTGCAAGTGTCACAGTAAGGAATCCATGAACATACAACAACGATAACAATGGATACATAGGCCATCATAACATGAAATTATAGCCTAGAGCAGGAGGAATAACACATAACATGCCTTATCCACCATTCAATTGTCACAATTAGAACCAACACATAATAAGCCCAATCCATCACCAATAAAAACAAGATCTCATCAACCATGTAAGCAGTG
>JASDQU010100418.1:314047-332527 GCA_032191745.1 Picea mariana
ATAAATCCAAATGTCAAGGGAGATGCCAAAGCATCCTCGGATATACACTCCTCTTTGCTTCATGATTTAGGCGTTCAAGGGTTCCACTGTTTTAACACTCCCTTTCTCCCAGAGTGTTCAATGTCTGGCTGACCATGATGTACATCCAACAGTCAGGGAAGATCCAAAGTATCCTCAGATCTATGGCTTGTGTTACTTCGTGACGGGTAAGTGGGTCAAGGTTTAATAGTGGGATAGATCCCACGGTCATGGTTAAGGAAATTTCCAGATGTTGGTCAACCTCGCTGGTAACCGTACCAGTAGGTTTCCTTTGGTTGGTTTGGAAGGTTGTAATGTCATAACGTCCTGAAGCTCCCGACTCCTAGAGTTCCGAAGAAAAAATAGATTAGATCCTTTCATACCTAGCAAAGGGTTCCAAGGTCTTGGTCACATAGATTCCCTGACAAGTCTTGGGGTTGCACGCTCAACTCTTAGCCATGATTTGGTTAGGGTCGTGGACATGAGGCCTCAATCACACAGTAAAATGGCTTGAAGGAGGTGACCTCCCTCCACATAACTCGAATTTAGTGACCTGCGAAGGTAAATTCGAGGGGTCGAGAGGACTGAGGTGTCCCAACGAATTCTTCCCCAACTCTTATGTTACAAAATCAACCCTTGGTAAAATTCCTTAAGGATTTTCCAACCAATATAGAAATCGTAACTTATTCCTAAATTTATTTGAAGACCCATGTTTAATATTTATTCTGCTGCTAAGTAGAGCAAATAGAAACCATTCAAATGCAGATTTTTACATAAAAACAATAAGCATTTCTAATATTAATCAAATAATGCAAATTTTAGTCATAGACATAGACATCCAACCATCATTTCAATCCTAGTACACAGGGTATAAGAATACTTATCAAGAAACCAGATAATGAAGCAACTATTGAGAGGGGTGCCTATTTCCACCTAACCGTAGGCACATCAACTCTTGGACGTATTTACCATTGTCCACCCCTAGCTAAATAATGATGCTATGAGAGAGACTCTTCCTTCTCGTTAAACAACAACCAGGGATGAATATCACTCTCCTTTTCCCATAGGAATTTAGCAAATCGTTTCTCCCTCTACCAAGGAAGGGGGTCTACGATGAGTGCTTACTCAATCACTCATCTTCTTGCAACCCCGTCTATCAACTTGGACTGAAGACATTTCCTAGAAAATTCTTGTACCTAGAACAACTCATTTTTCAGTTCTCTTATGAACCAAAGCACTGCACATGCTCCCTCTCTTTAGGTAATGGTCTCTAGCCCCGTTTCCCTCATATCCTATCCTCTTCCCATGAATTCCATTCTTTGCTTTCCTTCCTCCACAAGATTTTGTGGGTCTGAATCCCCATTTTGTGGTCTAATCAGGAAGTTTTTCATATGGGTACTCTGCAGTTCTCCTCATTGACTCTTGAGGAGGAATTCCCAACTACCATCTTGACTAGTAATTTATTTCTGGGTTGGAGGGCTATTCTGGGTCTAAATAATTTAAATCCAGTAAGGTATTGGTCTGGTGGGGTTCATATCAACCATTGTTGGTTCCCCTCACCATCTCTCTCATGCATCATGATCTACCCCGAAAAACCCTTTCAACAATTATTCAACACTATTCATTTTATTTAATAAAATAAATACACACATTACCTTTTATAACAAAAAGCTTCATCAATTCCAACATCCATGCATATTCAGTCTTCCCATAGTCTTTTGGGAAGTTATAGCTATATTTACAAGATAGGAGGAAATAGGGGTATTACAATCCCTTCCCCCTTAAAGGAACATCGTCCTTGATGTTCTACCTGTCGATGTGCTCTGTATGTATAGAAGTTAAAAAAAATGGGTATGCTTGTTTCATGGCATCCTCCATTTCCCATGTGGCTTCATCTGGACCAAAGTGTTTCCACTACACTTTGACATGTGCAATGGTTCTATTCCTGAGTGAGATTTCCTTCCTGTTTATTATGCATTGTGGCTCTAGTGGGAATTCTCCCTATGGTTCCACTTGAATCACAGACCAATCAATTATATGATTAGAATCATGTACATATGTCTTCAGTAACAAAACATGGAAAACATTATGTTCCTTCACTGTGGGAGGAAGTTCTATTCTATATGCTACAGGTCCCACTCTATCCAAAATTTCAAAGGTTCCACAATATCAAGGTGTCAGCTTGGCAAAGGCTCTCATTCTTAAGGAACTTTTTATGTGTCTAACTCGAAGATACACATGATCCACTGCTTTGAACTCTCGAGGAGTCCTTTTTCTGTCTGCGTAGATTTTTTGTCTATCTTGAGCTATTTTCAGATTTTGTTTTATATGAACTACTTGTTGTTCCATTTCCTTTATAATATATGGCCTGATTGTAATTTTGTCTACTGGGTTATTCCAGTTGATTGGAATATTGCATTGTCTACCATAGAGGGCCTCAAAAGGGATCATCTTCAATGACTCTTGATAAACATTGTTATAAGAAAACTCTACCAGTGGTAGGTAGTCTTCCCACTTATTAGGCTAATGCATTACATGAATCCTCAACATGTCCTCTAAAACTTGGTTTACCCTCTCTGTCTACCCATCAGTTTGAGGGTGATAGGTTGTACTAAATAGCAATTTAGTTTTCAAAACCAACAAACAAATATTTCCAAAAGTTTGACGTAAATTTTGCATCTCGGTCAGATATGATTTCCTTTGGCATGCCATGCAGTATAAATATTTATCTTATGAAAATATTGGCAATATCTATTACCTTGAAATTTGATTTGACGGGAATAAAGTGAGCATCCTTGCTCAGTTTTTCCACAACTACCATGATGGCGGCATTTTGTTTGGTTGATTTTGGTAACCGTGTGATGAAATCTATGGATATGTTTTCCCATTTCCATTTTGGGATTGGTAGGGGCTGCAACAACCCTGCTGGATGTCGGTTCTTTTCCTTAACTTGCTGACATTCTAGACATTTAGCTAAGTAATCAACTATGTCCTTCTTCATTCTGGGCCAATAAAATAGTTTCCTAGTGGCTGTGATCATTTTCTGATAACCACGATGACCTATATGGTATTTTGTGTATTTCACCCATTATGAACCTCTTTAGCTGTCACAATTTGGAATATACAACCTACCTTTGTAATTTAGCAGGCCATCATTCAACAATTGATAACCCTCATACTTCATCCTTGTGGTCTCTTTCTCTAAGTATGATTTCAGAGTCTTGAAAAATGCATCTCTTTCTTGTGCACTTTTGACTCTCTCTTTGACGATTGATTCGCAGGTGCTTACAACTAGCAAGTGAATCAATTTCATACTTCTACTAAGGGAATCAACCACCCTATTTTCTTTTCCTTTGATAAGTTTGATTTCAAAATCAAACTCACTAAGGAGAGCCACCCATCTAGCTTGTCTAGCATTGAGTTTTGGTTGATCAAACAAATATCTCAACTCACTATGGTCTATCATAAGCATAAATATTCTACCTAGGAGGTAATGCCTCCACATTTTTAAAGCATGTACTATGGCATCAAATTCCAAATCATGGGTCACATAATTGATTTCATGCTCATTCAATTTTTTGTATTCGTAGAAAATCACATGTCCTTCTTTCATAAGGAATCCTATGATCCCTTTCTTGCAGACGTCTGTACACACAAGGAAGTCCTTGTTTGGGTCTGCAATCTTCATCACAGTTTCATTGGTTAGAAGGTATTTCAGTTGTTGTAATATCTCTTCGCATTCCGATGTCCAAATGAATTTATATCCCTTTTTCTGAAGGGAGGTGATTGGGAAACCGATCTTGGAGAATCCCTTTATGAACCTTCTATAGTATCCTTCTAGGCCCATAAAGGATCTAATATCAGATACATCCTTTTGGAGTAGGCCAATCCATAATGGATTTCATCATGTCAGGGTCAACTACCACACCTTCTTCATAAATAACATGGCCTAAGTAATGGAATTTTCTTTGGAAAAAGTCACACTTACTAAACTTAGCATAGAGTTGATGTTCTCTCAGCACTTGAAGCACCAACTTGAGATGTTATTCATGATCTTCCCTACTCTTGGAATGGATTAATATATCATCAATGAAAACCAACACAAATCTATCCAAAACATTACTGAGTACATTATTCATTAAGCACATTAAAGTGGTTGGTGCATTGGTAAGTCCAAATGGCACCACCACAGATTCATAGTGACCATATCTTGTCCTAAAGGTTTTTTTGTGGTTGTCTTCATCCTTAATTCGGACTTGATGGTATCCATACCTCAAGTCAATCTTGTATAAAATTGTAGCACCCCTTAGTTGGTCAAACAAGTCATCAATGATTGTCAAGGGATACTTATTCTTAATGGTCATCTTATTAAGTTGTTTATAGTCTATGCACAACCTGAGTGTGCCATCCTTGTTTTTCACAAACAAGGTTGGTGCTCCCCATGGAGACACACTAGGCTGAATGTATCATTTTTACAACATATCCTTTGGTTGTAGTTTGAGCTCAACTAGCTCTGGTGTCCTCATTCTATAGGGTACTATAGACACTTTCACCGCTCCTGATACAAGTTCTATTGAAAAGTCAATATCTCTTCTTGGAGGTAGACCTAGTACCTTTTCTGGAAACACACTTCTATAATCTATTAATATGGGATGGTCCTCTAGGCTTGGTTTGTTGTTCTCAACAGAGTTAAACACTTGTATTGCATACAAAGGACATCCTTTTCTGTAAAACTTCTTCACTTGAAGGGATGATATTTGTCTCACTGAGACAGACTTTTGAATTCCTTGTAGGGTTATTTTTCTCCCTTCTTCATCTTCACACTCCAAAGTTTTATTGTGACAGTCCAACTTGGTTTTATGGGAAGCCAACCAGTCCATGCCAATCAAGAGGACACAAGATCCTAAAGGGAGCATGTTTAGGGTTTCTTGGGTGGGTAATCCATTCATAATGAATTGACATGTTGGTATGGCCCATGTTACCTTTCTTTTGGTTCTAGTGGATAGTTGTACCAGCCATGATTTAGCATGGTTTACTTGCTTCAATTTACATTTCTCAACAATTTGAGGGGAAACATAATTCATATTAGAACCATGGTCGATTAAAATGGAAACTAGTTGGTTGGTACCTTCCATATCCACCACTGAAGCCTGGTGGTCAGATTGTCTATTATCCAAGGATGCATAGATTTGTGGCATGCTCCTAGACACATCATTGACTATGATAGCCTCTTTGTAATACTTTTGTCCCAGAAAATATTTTTCATCACAATTATAACAAAGGCCTTTGAGTTGGAATTTAGCCATTTCGTCCCTGGTCAATTTTTGGATCTTTAATGGAGTAGAAGGATGAGTGGGATTTACTGGTTTAGTGCGAGGAATAAAAGATGGTTTCTGGTTTTGAGAAGAGACAACCTATTGTGATTCCTTAGCTCATTTAGTAGCCTCCACCCAACTCTAAGGCCGATCCATGAGGACATGGGTACAAATCTCATCCTTGAGGCCACTGATAAAACATTCTCGGAAAAAAGCATTATACATGCCCTCTGTACGAAAAGCTAATCACTCAAAAGCAGATATAATGTCTTCCACTGTGCCAGATTGTTTCAACTTTGACAAACAGCCTAATGGTTGGTGTCAGTGTCAAAGCATTCATAAATATTTTCCACAAAGTGTGTCCAAGAAACATACCCTTGACGGGTATTTTTTCTCCATTTCCACCATTGCCAACGTTCCTAATCTAGATGGAAAACACCATAACGGAGTTTGGCCAAGTCATCTGTAATGCCGTACAAAGAGAAATAATGTTCCATTTGAGTTACCCAACCAGTGGGATCTGAGCCATCAAATTTGGTCACATCCACCCGCGGAAGGTGTAGGTCACGATGAAAGTGATGGGGCTGAAAATTATGGGAATGAGAGGAAGTTTCAGCTTCGGTATGCAAAGGTGGTTCAGATAAAGGGGGGTCTGTAGAGATATGTAGCTTGGTGCAGATCATCGAAGCGACAGATTCAAGCTAGGTAGTCATGTCTTGTTTGAGGTCTTCTTTGAGTTCTGTGATTGAGGTGACAATAAAGGAATGCATGTTTTTATTGATGGTGGCAATATTGGCACTGAGTTGTCTCACTTCTTGTTGGGTCTTGGTGAAATTAGATTGCAAGGTATTGAAGCGAGCTTCCAAGTCTTGGCTATGGGTATGGTACATGATGATGACATAATCGAAGAGGGGTGGGTGGGGTCAAAAAATTTTCTGAAAAATGATAGGTATGAATGTGATAAGGGAGAAGAGATAAATCCAATGGAATAGGTCTCAAATAATGGTGCAAAAATTTCCAGACTTTTTTTTTTTTTTTTACACCTGTGGAGTTATACTCTGGTCTAAAGAATATTGCAGCGATGAAATGCCCAAATTCTTAACCAGGAAGAAATGTGTAGTGATTTGGAAACTCGAACACAGTTGTGCAGAAATAGATCTTGTCTGTTTATTTTTTGTTTCTGTCCCCAAGGGTTAGGTATTCAAGGGTTCTACAAACAAGGTTTTTCCCTGTGCTATAGCTCTATGATATATGTGCGGGGTCCAACAGTAATAATCATCCCAATATCTTAGGGCACCAACTAAGGAGGCTAGACCGTGCCCTTAGCCGTACTACCCGAATACCTAGGTACTAGAGAGTATCTTCCCGAGTGTTGTTCTCAGTGGCACTATAGCAGTCCGGTGGCCAATCGGTTTATCTAAAGAGGGATTCAGGAAATCTAGTTTGATCCATATACAGGTGTTGTCTGATGCGCTACCACTTGAAGGGGTACCAACAGGGGTTACAAGGGTGGCAAAAATATGTGCGCTTAAGTACCACTTGTATTTCCTGCGTGTATGAATCCCCGACCACGGGTTTATGCGTGTAACGACAGATCTTTGTAGCTTAAAGATGCTGAAATACGTCTCTACCCTGAAAAAAAATTAACCCACAATTTTCTGCCGTGGAAAGTGCTCTGATACCACTTGTAATATTCCATATATAAAAAGTATGCAGAACAGAAATACAATTCTAGAAATGGCGGATGCACAACAATATAACCAGAAAAACACCACAATAATATTGAAATGATAACAAAATAACACCAAAAATAGCACTTTGATTACTGAGAGCAATGTTCACTTGCCTCTTTGAGGGGGCAACCTCCAGTCGAGCAGAGCTCTATTACAATAATATTCAAGACAATAGTCCTCATACCCTCGACTCCTATTTATACTAAATATGTCTATCAAAAGAACCATCTAGAGGAAGATCCTTCTAGAAGCGAAAGCTTCTATTAGGTCTTCTTACATTCGACTTATTCTTCCTTATTTCTAGGCCTTATTAATATTGACCTTTATTACATTGGAATATATTATTCTACCTATGTGAGGGGTTAGGTCCCTAACACTCTTAAATGTTGTAGACCCTTCTATTGTTCTGTTGCCTATGTGGAAAATCCCTCAATAGATGTTATTCTCCATAACCCCAACATTTCAAGGGTTCTCTCTTTGTGTTATCAGTCTTACCTAGAGCTACTCCAAAGGGTTTATTACCACTCTGAGATGGGAAATTTTGTTGATATACACTTTTAGTAGGAAGGCTCATCTTAGAAATTTTCCCATAGTTCTTAAATCTTGAGGATTTAAACCCCTTCTTCTTGAATCTCGAATTACTTTTCTTCTTCCAGTCCTCATGGGGTTCTGCCTTATTCTTGAATTGCTCATAGAAATACCTTACCTTCCGAATAGTTTCTTATAAGGTCTTAGGTTCATCAAATTCAATTTTGTCCTAGAAGGACTGAGGAAGTCCATTAATAAATTGTTGTGTCTTTACCTTTTCATCCTTTATGTAGGGAACATACCTTATCATCTCAAGAAATTTGTTGATATATTCATCTATTGTGAGTT
This sequence comes from Picea mariana, assembly GCA_032191745.1. Taxonomy (NCBI): domain Eukaryota; kingdom Viridiplantae; phylum Streptophyta; class Pinopsida; order Pinales; family Pinaceae; genus Picea; species Picea mariana. Next base: position 321,990 of record JASDQU010100418.1, read on the forward strand.
GTCCTAACTTGAGTTCATAGAACTCCTTGGTATTCCCATCAAATTATTTTTCTTACAGATACTTCTTCTTGAAGTATTTCTCAAATTGTTTCCATGAAAATTCCTTCTCATGGATTCCTTTCACATTCCTAAGGTCCTCCTACCAAATGGAGGCCTTTCCGTTCAAGTTGAAAATGGTTATTCGAGCCTTTAAGTTTTCAAAGTAGTCATGGACTATGAAGTACTTATTCAAGTCGAGCAATAAAACTTTTTCTTCTTCCCCCTTCTTAATTTCTCCATTGAAAGTGGGTGGTTTGGATTTCTTAAACTCTTCAAGGTCATGGCTCCTCAAATTTTTCCTCTTCTTTCTTCTCCTATGGGAATGTGAACTAGTCTTGCTACTAGAAGATTCCTTGGAGTTGTCAGTTTCCTCACTAGAGGATTCTTTCGTTGAGTGTCTTTTGGCTACATGTTGGGATTTCTTTGAGGTGCTCCTCCTTGTGTGGCCACTTTCAGGACCATGATTTTGTATCTCAAGTGGACTTTGGGTCTTCTTAGTATGATGTTTGTCCACATGACTGGTTGCTAGTCCATGTTGCATCTGCCTTTGTATATCTGATAGGATTTGTAGTAGGACTACATTAATTTAGGTTTTCTTTTCTTGTTCTTTTATCAGCCTTTCATTATCATCCTTACAACTCTGTAATTCCGCCATGAGGCTTCTTACGGTTTCATCTAAATCTGAAGGGGTTTCCACCGCCCTCCTCTCATCAAATTCTTCTTCTCTATTGTGATATATTCCCCCCAACTCATGGTGTGTCACCATCCTTTACATTTTAGTTTTACTTCTCTACACTGACTTCTTGAGTGTTGATAAAACATTTTTTGTTAGTTAATTATCTACTAGTTTATGAACAACACATACAATTTGTAAGGTGAAGTCAACTTCTTTATTTGAAACACTAGAAACACATGGTTTAGACTTTCAAAACATATAACAACATCAAAAAGTTTCATTCCTTTTTTCAGCAATGGTTTAGATAAGTTTCTTATGAATGGGGTAAGATAGGGGGTCACCCCTTAAAATTTCTCTAATAAGGTTTTTATGTGACTCATTCATGAGCCCAACAAAGACAAGTGTTGTTGCCCACTCCGATACCACTTTGTAACACACATGACCCCTTAGGTATCCATTAGAGGGATGAGGCATAAGAATTTCTCTTTTACTCAAATATATTGAGTCCTCTTCCCGAGATTTCCATCTTCTTCTTCTCGTCAATAGCTTTCCAAAAACTGTCACCATGCTCAAGTTCGAGCTCTGGATTCAAAGTTACGCGCTCATTTAACACATGTGCTTAAGGGATTTCGATGTTCAATTCTTCGGCGTTGAATTCCCTTTTCTCTATTTGCATATCCTTCGGAGTCTTGAATCCCTGGAATCCTGCCACGTGGTTCCAGCCTTTGGCCCTTTCAAATTATTCAATACACCACTCCAAACCTCTAGAGTTCCAAAACCCTGGACTCGCAAATGATCCACACTTACATGTGGTGGTACATTAAATGCAAAGGAAAGGGTAGGTAGGTACGGGCCTTTGGCTGATTAACCCCAGCGTTCCAACATCCCAAGTTCCCTGAAGTCTCGAACTCCTAGTATCCTCGGTACTTCACCAGCTTTTGGGCCAAGCGAGCATGCGCTAAGGGGATGACACGCAACAATGGGCATAGATGACACATGGCCCCATCAATGGGTGACATGTGTCACATTCCAATGGGCATATATGGTCTGTAAAAAGAACGAATCAAGGTGACACATGGCATGTCGAACATGGGTCCATGTCACCCTAGGTGACGTCAGCGTGCCACGTCACTCAGTCCTGAAAACCTCCAAGAGTCTCTACACTCTCCTACCTATGAAATCACCCAGAGCTTTGAATCGTGAACTCCTGCTAGAAACCTCCCAATGCCCTGTTTATCCCACGGTTGAGATAGGTCCACGTAGATCCATAGATCTAAGGCCTCCATTGCTTCGCAACTTTTCCATTCATGGGTTTGGCCATATATTTTCCTTGTTACTCCTGGAGTGGTTGGCACCAGACTGGCCATGGCCTAGATCCAATGGTTAGGATGGATTCCAAAGCATCCTCAGATCGGCGGTCCTCGTCGCTTCACGACTTTGACATTCGGGAGTTCTACCTGTTTAACACTTCCTTTCTCCCTGAGTGGTCAACACCGGATTGACCACGATGTAGATCCAATGGTCGGGGGAGATCCCAAAGCATCCCTGGATCTACAATCCTTGTCACTTCACAAGTTCGGTGTTCGGGGGTTCCACCAATTTAACACTCCCTTTCTCCCAGAGTGGTCAACTTTGGGCTAAACATGACGTAGATCCATCAGAGAAGATCCCAAGTATCCTTACATCTATGGGTCATGTTACTTCATGACTAGTAAGTGGGTCAAGGTTTAACGGTGGGACAAATCCCACGGTCACAGTTAAGGAAACCACCAGATGTCGGTCAACCTCACTAGTAATCATACCAGCAAGTTTCCTTCGGTTGGTTTCAAAGGTTTTAAATTTATAACATCCCAGAGCTCCGAACTCCCGGAGTTCCGAAGCCAAAATAGCTTAGCTCCTTTCAAACCTACCGAATGGTTCCAAGGTCCTGGTCACATGGATTCCCTGACAAGTCTCGGGGCTGCACTCTCAACTCTTAGCTTTGATTTGGTTAGGATCATGGACATGAGCGATCAGTCACACAAACAAATGGCTTGAAGGAGTCACCCTCCCTCCATAGAGCTCGAATTTAGTGACCTATGAAGTTAAATTCGAGGAGTCAAGAGGACTAAGGTGTCCCAGCAAAGTCAGCCTGACTCTTACGTTACAAAACCAACCCTTGGGAAAATTCCTTAAGGATTTTCCAACCAATACCGAAATCGTAACTTATTCCTAAATTTATTTGAAGACCCATGTCTAATAATTCTTCTGTTGCTAAGAAGAGGAAAATAGAAACCATTCAAATGTGGGGTTTTATAGAAAAATAATAAGCATTTCTAATATTAACCAAACAATGCAAATTTTAGTCATATGAAAAGATATCCAACCATCATTTCAATCCTAGTACACAAGGTATAAAAATACTTACCAAGAAACCAGATAGTGAAGCAATTGCTGAGAGGGGTGCCTATTTCCACCCAACTATAGGCACAACAAATCCTGGACGGATTTACCATTGGCCACCGCCTAGCTAGATCATGATACTCTGAGATGGACTCTTCCTTCTCATTCAACAACAACCAGGGACGGAGATCACTCTCCTCTTCCCACAAGAATTTAGCAGATTGTTTCTCCCTCTACCAAGCAAGGGGGTCTGCAATGAGTTCTTCCTCAGTCACTCATGTTCTTTCAACCTCATTTATTATCTTGGAATGAAGATGTTTCCTAGCAAATTCCTGTACCCAGAACAACTCATTTTTCAGTTCTCTTTTAAACCAAAGAGCTGCACATGCTCCCCCTCTTTACCGAATGGTCTCTAGACTCGTTTCCATCATATCATCTCCTCTACCCACAAATTCCCTTCTTTTCTTGTCTTCCTTCACAAGATTGTGTGGGTCTGAATCCTCATTTCGTGGTCAGGTCATGAAGTTTTTCAGATGGGTACTGTGTTAAAAAAACAAGATCATGAACCAATAAAATAAAGTAAATGTGGAAATAAAACAGAGAAGATACACAATACAATAGAGACATAGATATACATGGCTCACCCAGTGTGGGCTACGTCCACCAGAGAAATTGTCAGGCCCTTCCTTTATTATAATCCAGTAAATGAAGGGATACAACCTACAATACACTCGTTGTAACTTCCTCTTCTTTCTCTCATAGTCTCCTCACCCAGAATACAATATTTGCAATGATACATAGCCGCAATACATTTCCCTCATAAAAGAGGGTTTCCTTATAGGGGAAAACAACCCTAACATAACTTCTATCGTCATATCTGCGACCTTATAATGAACGGTCTAGATTTACTATGAAATTAAAATATACACTTACAAGGCAATTTTTCCTTCGAGGGCCTGCTTGCCCCCCCGGACCCCACTGGGGGGGTAACCCCCCTTACACTCGCCCACGTTGATGAGTGTACATTCTTTTGGAGTGTAAAGCATTCATGGGGTATAAACATGGCTGAAAACAAAGACCTCTAAATCAAGAATATAATCAGGCTCCACAGCCAACAATCTCCCACTTGGAGACTAATCTCAACAACTCCACCGGTGTTGTATATGTTGGACTATGATCCTTCTTGGAACTGGAAAATTTCTCATCTTCACCTTCATTCTTGAATACCAACTGAAACTGAGTAGGAATTTAGTTTCTCCCTGGTTACTCCCTTTGTTAACATGTCTACAGGATTATGGCTAGTGTGTATCTTTTCCAAGTTCAGATGTCCATCTTCCAAGACGGATCATATGAAATGGTACCTGAGTTGTATATGATTAGTATTCAAATGGAAGGCTGATTTATTTGCAAGATGAATGGATCTTTCACTGTCAAAGTACAACCTGCTATTCTCCTGCTTCTTTCCCAATTCCTCCTTAAAATTCTGTAACTAAATCATTTCTTTACTACCCTCCGTAGCAACAACATACTCTGCTTCTATTGTTGAAAGTGAAACAACCTTTTGCAGTTTCGAAATCCAACTTACTATTGTTCCACCTATAGTAAAAACATACCATGCGGTGCTCCTCCTACTATCTTTATCATCTTCTATATTTGAATCAACATATCCATGTAGAACAGTATCTAAACCTCCAAAACATAATGCATGAGTAGCAGTACCTCTCAAATACCTGAGAATCCACTTTACTGCCTCCCAATGTTCTTTACCTAGATTTTTCATATACCTGCTCACAACTCCCACTGCATGTGCAATATCTAGTCTTGTGCAAACCATCACATACATCAACCTGCCAACTGCTAATGAATAAGGGACCCTGGGCATTTATTCTATATCCTCATGTGTCTTGGGACACATTTCCTTATTTAATTTTAAATGGTTGGCCAAAGGTGTACTAACTGGTTTTTCATTCTACGTTCTAACCTCTCCAACACCTTCTCTATGTACTCACCACAAGACAATGCCAATTTGCGATTTTTTATGTCTCTTGTTATTCTCATACCAAGGATTTTCTTTGCAAAACCCAAATCCTTCATTGCAAATGAATTAGCTCATTTCTTATTGAGCACATTTATATTATTCGTATTAGACCTTGCAACAAGTGTGTCATCTACATACAATAGCAATATAATATAGCTTCCATTTTCTAGCCTTTTAAAATAAACACATTGATCAGAATGACATCTACTATAACCTTGTTCTGTCATAAACCTATCAAACTTCAAATACCACTACCTTGGAGCTTGCTTTAGGCCATACAAGCTCTTCTTCAACATGCATACCAAATTCTCCTTCCCTTTTACCTCATACCCCTATGGTTGTTGCATATAAATCTCTTCCTCCAAATCTCGATGGAGAAAATATATTTTTACATATAACTGTTCAAGATGCAAATCTTCTACTTCCACAAGACTTAAAATAGTCCTAATTGAGGTCATTTTAACAACAGGAGAAAATATTTCATCAAAATCTATACCTTTCTTTTGTGCAAACCCCTTTACAACAAGTCTAGCTTTGTACCGCTTTTTTCCTCCATCTTCTTCGTTCAACTTGTAAACCCATTTATTTTGCAATGATATTTTTCTTGCAGGCAACTGAACTAAGTCCCAAGTCTGGTTATTTACCAAGTAATCAATTTCCTCTTTCATGCTCTGCTCCCACTTCTTATTGGTGTCTACCTGCATTGTCTCTTCATAACATTCTAGTTCACCAAAATCAATCAACAATAAATAATACAATGAAGGAGAGTATCGTTCATGGGTTCTACTTAACCTGGTGGATCTTTTGAAAACACTTACATGAGTTTGAGGTACCTGCTGCTCCTGTTGTTGTACATTTTGATTTTCTAGTACCTTTGGAGTTTCTTTTTTAGTAATCTCATCAAGCATTGTGTATTCTGGTTTTTTTTTTTTCTTGTATCTTTCCCTGCAATTGATCTTTGTACATGACCTTCTCATTGAATATGACATATCTACTCCTAATGATTTTGTGATTTTCATAATCCCATAAGTGATAACCAAAATCATTAACACCATATCCAATAAATCTACACTTCTTGGATTTTTCCTCAAGATTTGTTCTATTTTTTTTATCAATATAGAAAAATGTTTCACAACCGAAAGTCTTCAAAAAAGAATAGTTTAAATTTTTACCTGTCCATGCCTCCTCTGGAATTCCACCGTCCAAAGAGCTTGAAGGCCCTCTGTTTATTAAGTAAACATCAGTATCTACAACATCTTCCCAGAACTGTAAGGGAAAACCAACATGCAATCTCATACTCCTTGCATGCTCCATGATTACAGTCCTATTCATCCTTTCTGACACATCGTTTTCTTGTGATGTTCCTAGAACTGTCTTCTCTCTACGAATCCCATGGTATGAAAAATAATCATCAAACTCTTTGCTGGAATATTCACCTCCATTGTCTGATCTGAGACACTTCAACCTTTTTCCTATCTCATTCTCAACCAAAGCTTTCCATTTCTTAAAAGTATCAAAAACATCATTTTTTTGTCGAATGCAATAAACCCAAGTTTTTCTAGTTGCATCATCAATAAAAGTAACATAATAACGAGAGCCACCAAGAGATGATACATGAGTTGGTCCCCATACATATGTATACACAAGCTCTAACCTTTCACTCTTCTTTTCTTTTCCGACTCTGAGAAATCTGACTCTCTTCTATTTTCCACAAATACAATGTTCACAAAAATCCAAATCAATTTGTTTAAGATCTCGAAACAAATTTCTTTTGTGAAGTATCTGCATCCCCTTCTCACTCATGTGTTCAATAATATGATTCCACGGTGTTGTATCCACTCCTATAGAAGCTTAAAAGATAGAAGAGTTAGTATTACCAGTACATAAATACATTGTACCCACCTTCTGTCCTTTTTCTATCACCAATGATCCTTTGATGACCTTCCACACCTTATCTTTAAATATGGATATACAACCTTCATTTGTCAGTTTCCCTATTGAAATTAGATTTTTCCTTAGATATGGAACATGTCTTACCTCTTTCAACAACCCTTGGTTTCCTTTCCTTTTCTTTATTTTTACCTTTCTCATTCCAACAATTTTGCATGGTGCATCATCACCCAAATGAACCTGTCAAATATCACCTTGAACATAATCTAGAAAATGTTTCCTATGAGGTGTGGCATGAAATGAAGCCCCTGGATCTACTACCCAAGACTCATAAATATTATCTACATAAAGAATCAAAACATCTTGTAACACATCACCTGTTACATTTTCTTCCTGATTTTTCTCCTCCTTTCCATCTCTTTGTTTCTTTGGAGCTCTGCGATCTTTCTTCAGATGTCTTTTCTTCCCACAATTCCAACACTCTATCTTTCTAAGTCCGGATTTGTATCTTCTCTTCCTAGAATTCCCACGGTTTCCTGAGCCTTTTCCTCTATCCTTTTGTCTTCCCCTGTTCTCCATGTTCAATGCATTACCTGATGTCTCAGTTGTTCTTTTCTGTCGCATTTCCTCGCTAAGGATAACACCAACAACATCATCAAATTTTAAAGTTTTTGAACTAGAGACATAGTTACTTACAACCATGACCAAGCCATTCTATCTTTCTGGCAATGAGCACAAGATTAGAAGAGCCCTGACCTCATCATCAAAGTCCACTTTTACAGAACTTAGTTGATTAGTAACTGTATTAAATTCATTTAAATTATTTGCGACAGACCCACCTTCTGACATCTTCATATTAAATAATTTCTTCATTAGAAATACCTTATTGGACGTTGAGGTTTTTTCATACAGTTTATCCAATGCATCCATCAACTCCTTCATTGTATTTTCTTTTGAAATATTGAAAGCTAACAACGCTGCCAAGCTCAGCCATATCATTCCTAAAGCCTTTCTGTCAAGAATCTGCCATTCTTCATCCTTCATGATTGTCGGCTTCTTTTCTATTCCACCAAATGGTAGGAATAGATCCTTCTGATATAAATAATCTTCCATCTACATCTTCCATAACTAGTAGTTTTGGCCATTAAATTTCTCGACCCTAAACTTTCCATCTTCCGCCATTGCTCCCACTCAAACCAAGAACCCTCTTTTCCCGCGAGTTTCTTTTCGCTTTGATACCAGTTGTCAGAAAAACAGGATCGTGGAGCAATGAAATAAAATAAATGCGGAAATAAAACACAAAATATACACAATGCAATAGAGACACAGATATGCGTGGTTCACCCAGTGTGTGCTACATCCACCAGAGAAATTGCTAGGTCCTTCCTTTATTATTATCCAGCAAATGAAGGGATACAACCTACAACACACTCGTTGTAACTTCCTCTTCTTTCTCTCACAGTCTCCTCACTTAGAATACAATATTTGCAATGATACATAGCCGCAATACATTTCCCTCATAAAAGAGGGTTGTCGTTTAGGGAAAAAAACCCTAACATAACTTCTACCGTCAGATCTGCGACCTCATAATGAATGGTCCATATTTACTATGAAATTACTATATACATTTACAAGGCAATTTTTCCTTCGAGAGCTTTTCTGCCAAACCCCCGTCAGGGGCCCGCTTGCCCCCGAACCCTGCAGGGGGGTAACCCCCTCTGCACTCCCCCGCGTGGATGAGTGTACATTCTTCTAGGGTGTAAAGTCTTCATGGGGTATAAACACGACTGAAAACAAAGACCTCTAAATCAAGAAGATAATCAGGCTCCACAACCAACATACTCTGCCCATCTCCTCATTGACTCTTGAGGAGGACTTCCCAACTACCAGCCTGATTGGTAATTTATTTATGGGTCAGAGAATTGTTCTAGGTCTGAATAATTTAAATCCAGTAAGGTACTGGTATGATGGGGGTCATCTCAACCATTGTTGGTTCCCCTCACCATCTCTCTCGTGCATCATGATCTACCTTGGCAAACCCCTTCAACAGTTATGCAATGCTATCCATTTTATTTAATAACAAAAATACACACATTACCTTTTATAACAAAAAGGTTCATCAATTCCAACATCCACACATATTCAGTCTGCCCATAGTTTTTTGGCAAGTTATAGTTATATTTACAAGCTAGGGGGAAACATCGGTATTACAGATTGTGACATTCCTCAATGGTTATGTCTCATTACAACACTCATCTTAGTTTATTTATGTCAGATTGCTACGTTCCTCAATGGTTATATTGCATGATTAACCATAGCTAATATTACAACATTCCTCCAAAGTGTTATCTAGGATTATGATGTTTCTCAAAGGTTATATACCATTTCACTACAATTGATACATGGTAAAAACACACAATGACGCATTACAAGTTATACTTAACCTTACAATAATTTATTTTTTGAATTATGAGTAAAAGAAATACAATTTAATTGATTGACTATATGTTGATTATGGTTGACATTAACTAATTTTGGTTGAGTGTTGTTCAATGTGGATGACTTTGGTTGACTTTTGTTGAATGTGGTTGAATATGGTTGTCTATCGTTGACCACAATGGACTATAGTTAAATACAGTCAACTTTAATTCACTAATGTTAACCAAAGTTGATATTGGTTAACTTATGTCATGTTACTACATCCCATAAAAATTATGCCACAATACAACATTTATCAAGAATTATATCACATTACAGTGTTCATGAAATATTATGTTGAATTGCAACATCCTAAAAAAAATTACATACACATAATTTTGTATAAGCCTTATTATAAATACTATATATATATTATATAAAAAATAATAATAATAAAATAAAATGAATTAAGAGAACAATTAGCCATCCCCAAAACATATGAATTCATCCTTAAAACCACATATAAGAATGAAATACACGTGCCAAATCCCAAGTGATGAAATCCGGAAAGAATTGCATGTTTAAAGCACACATATAAGAGTCGACTTCAAATGTACATGATTTTAGGCATGGTTTATTAATTAAAAAGATACTTCGAACTTAGCACATTATGCACATTTATGATTTCGAAAATAACGCTTTTAGTTTTTTAGTTTTTAATATTTTATTTAGGACCAGGGAATATTATTTTCGCGACGAGTACACAGATTTCAAAACAAACATTTGAATTTGGTCATGGTCATATTTATTTTTAAATAGAGTTGGTCCACGTGGGTTTTTTTTTTTTAAGAATTAGTCCACACTATTTGTTTAATAGAATCGGTTGCACATATTTTTTTTAATAGAATTAGTATACATGATTTTTTTAATAGAATTAGTCCACATGATTAATTTTTTTAATAAAATTAGTCTACATTATTATTTTTTAAATAAATTGACTTTTTAATAGAATTAGTGTATTTTATTTTTTAAATAAGATTCGCATGAAAAGAATTGATTTGGATGTAGATGCATAGGTCATATGTGTATACTTTG
>JASDQU010100418.1:345772-356625 GCA_032191745.1 Picea mariana
TACTGAAGACTTTGTACCTAATAATTAAGCATTTATTATTTGGTTTATACTTAAACTTAATGTAATTTGCAGAGTTTTGATACATTATTTGTTTGTTTAAAACGTTATATAATTTAAAAATATATATATATTCAAATGTAACTTGACCCTTGTAACATGCACATGACTCGAGAAGGTACTTTCTTTTAAGTAATAAATTTGTTTGACATATTTTAAAGTGTAAGTTTTCATAAAACAATAAATATAATGATATTATATTTTATTTATTAAAATAATAATAATAATTATTATTATTATATTTAAATCAAAATGTTTTTGAAAAAATTATAAATAATACAAAATTTTAATTTAAGAAAAAAAATATGTTATATAAATAAAAAATAAGAAAATATATAAAATTGAAATTTTTTATGATTTTTTAATATGGTGGATAATATTCAAACTTTTATTATAAAGAAAGAGGTTTTTATTTTGGAAGACATAGAGTTGGAGTTAAACGACTCACAAAAGGAAAAAATAAGGATATTGAAGGTTATCAAGCTGAAATCTTGAAAATTGAAAGACCTGTCTTCATCCCTCACATTTACAAGCTCTTCAATCTAGCTGAGTCAAGTAGGGTTTCCTTAAACCATGGAGTTAAAGCCTCATTGTTCCTATTTTCTAAAGTGGGGATAAAAACAACCCTTTTAATTATAGGACTATTATGATAAGCCCTCTTATAGCCAATTTATATGGAATTATTTTGGAAAAGAAGACTAACATATGGTTAGAAAGTCGAGAAAAAAGGGCTAAAGGCTAGGTCAGTTTTAGAAGCTAGGTGGACCACTTATTTATGCTTAGGATCGTCACAAAGTAATGCCATAATAAAAAAATCAATCCCATGTGTTACTTCTTTGACTTTAGGAAAGAGTTTGACATGATGCCAAAATTAACCTTTAAAATAGATCAGAAGAGTTTTAAAGGTTTCATTTGAGTTGAGAACTACTATGCTAAGCCTTGTATGAGAATTTTATTGCTAAGTTCAAAAACACTAGGCATTGGTAAAAAAAAAATATTTGTAATATAGGAGTTAACCAAGGATGTCCCCTATCCCTTACCCCTTTTGGCATTTACATTGACACATTAAAGGTGTGTTTGGAAAAAGCAAGTTGTATTGGCACTACCTTATATGGAATAGTCATCATCCTTCTTCTTTGCACTATTGATATTATCTTATAGCAAGGTGTTTCCCTAGTCTTGAAAGACAACTAAGAATTCTCAAGATTTTTTATTCTAGCACAATTATGACACTAGACACTAACAAAACAAGGGTTATGATTATCAAATCCAAAAATATCACTCGTGCTAATTTTGTGCATGTCAATAAAAACTTAGAGGAAATGGAAGGTACTTCATCCAAATTTCTCATAGTTAACCTTCATAACAAGCTATAGTAGAACTATAACAATGGGAAAATGATTAGTGGAGGGAGGAAATCATATCTTAACCTTGAAAAAAATTGTAAATCAATTGAATTCACTCTCTTCATTCATGTTATATTATATGGATGTGAAGTTTGGGGTTGTAACATCTGTATATAACTATGGAGAAAGATCAAGCAAATCCAAAGCATTTTATAACTTATAATCTTAAAATTAAAATCAATATGTCCTATCTTATCCTTCTCATAGAAGTGGGTCTTTCCCCATTGAGAGTATGGATATGAATAGGTACTTAATGTACATGCACAAGACAGGTAACATGAAAGAAAAGAAGGTTCTTAAGATTTCTTCAAACTCTATTCTAAATCACAATGAATCTCAAGAGGTGTAAGAATTAAAGATGTCAAGTTTTGGCTAAATCATCGGAGAATAGAAAGGAAGGTCACTTGCAAAATATTGATACCATTAAAAACATTATTACATCTAAATTTAAGGAGAAATTGTGGTGAGATAAAGAATTAGAGGATAACAGGAAAACAAAATAGTATAAATAGGTAATTAACCCTAATCTAGAAGAATAAAAGTATCTTAAATAATGGTAAATAAGAAAATCAACATTGTTTTAAACATAAGAAATAATGAATCCTCACGAACTCCATAGTAAACAGGGTCTTGGACAATTCCTAAATTGTTGTGGGATGAAAGAATTTCTCATCTTTTCCATACTAAGAAGGTGGAGGATAAACATTGCTCTCTTAGGATTCCACATTAAATCTAAATTTGAAAATATTTGTAATGATATCAACATTCCTAACCTTTTAACTTATCAAAACTATGGAGATTTAGAAAAGTGCCTTTCAAATCATTTTGAAAATAGAAATAAATCTCCTTACCATTTTTTCTTAAAGTTAAATAAATCAAAGTTGAAGTTGGTCTCAATGGATGTTCTTAATAATAATAATAATAATAATAATAATAATAATAAATCATAAAAAAATAAAAATCATCAACAAAAATTTAAAAAAACTATATAAATCAATTTAACATTAAAATTTAAAATTGCATAATAATATTATATTTTAATGTTTTAATAAAATTATGTTCCATTGATTCCTTTTCTATGAGTTCAATTTTGGTTTATAGGACATTAAGAAAAATTGGTAAAGAATTATTTGGTTTTCTTTACAACTTTATTTATATGCTTAAAAAATTGGAGAGTAGTTTTTTCAAATCTCCATAATTTTGATGAGTTAACATGCTAGGAAGGTCACTATTGTTACAAATATTTTAAATTTGAGATGTAATGTGGGTTTTAAGTCAAAGTGTTTTTCATCCCTTCTTAGTATCACAAAGGTGAAAAATTCTTTCATCCTATGACATTTTAGAAATGGTCTAACACCCTAATAGAGCTCATAAGATTTCATTTTTATTTTGGCATTGTGAGTTTTCTTTTCTAAGTTAGCTATAACATAGAGATACATGATAATATTAAAAATATTGTATTTCTAGAAATTAAATTAAAACTACAAAAACTATATTAATAATATTAATGTGACTTTTACTAATTACCAACTTACCCATACATATATTCAAAATAATAATATGATAATATTTAAAAATAATTAAAACTAACAAAAACTATATTAATAATATTAATGTGAATTTTATTAATTATCAACTTGCTCATACACATATATTCAAAATAATATGATAATATTTAAAAATATTTATATTGTCATATATTAATATACAACATGAGTTGGTGTAATGGTTAAGAACATAAGTTTTTTTTTAAAAGGTAGTAAGTTCAAATCCAATGAAAAAAATTACCTTAAAATTAGATTATTATTATTATTATTATTATTATTATTATTATTATTATATAAAAAGATTATATTCACAATATTATTAAATTTTCAACAAAATATTTTCAAACTAAAATTAAAAAAAAAATATTAATATTATTAATAATATTAATATGTTTGGTATATGATAAAAAAAAGAGTATATCAATATTAATCATATGTATATTTATATGAAAAATAAAGTTATAATCACAATATTATAAAATTTAAAAAAAAATCATATACAAAATCAAAATTAGTACGAATTTCCATGTGGAATTCATATTATAATATTTATAATCAAAAAGTCATATTAGTACCAATCTTCATGTGGAATTTATATTATAAAATTTACAACCAAAAAGTCATAAGTACTTCTTTTCATGTGGAATTTATTATATTAATATATGATAAATAATATTAACGGTAATTATAAAGGGATTGTCAAATATATTTATAACTTTCATAAATATATATTATAAAATTAAAAAAAAAAAATCGTTTTAATATTAATTTTTGTGAAATTTATTATATTAATATATGATAAATAAAATTTAAGGAAAATATAAAGGCATTGTCAAAAACAATTATTACCTGCATAGATGTATTAAAATTGATATTGAATTATACAATGTAAAATACAATTAATAATTAAATATATGGAATATATTTATCATTTTATTTAATAATAGAATATAATTGTATATATTAAAAATACAAATAATATTAATATATTTTAAATAAGTTTAAATAATATTATCAATTTATAGTTGGTTTTATTTAATGGTTATGTTGCATTGTAATAATAATCTTACTTTAATTATGTTGAACTACTATGTTCTTCAATGGTTATGTCTTATGCAACATTCATCTTGGTTGATTTCTATCGAATTGTTAAGTTACTTAATGGTTTTGTTGCATTGCAATGTTTATTCATGATTATGTCGTATTGCAATCTATTTCTAAAGGTTTATGTTGGATTTCCATGTTCCTCGATGTTTATGTCTCGTTACATAACATTCATGTTGGTTGACAATGTCAAATTGTTACGTTTCTTAATGCTTATGTCACATTACGGTGGTCATCAAGGGTTATATTGCATTACGACATTCCTGAAGTGTTATGTTAAAATGTGACATTTCTCAAATGTTGTATACCATTCCCATAATTGATACATAGTAAAAGTGTGCATTGTTACATTATAAGTTATATTGAACCTTAGAATAATTCATTTTTCAAATTATTCATAAAAGAAATATTATTTGACTAATTGATTTTATTTTGGTTATGGCTTACATTAACTAACTTTGGTTGAGTGTGGTTTATTATGGTTGATATTGGTTGAATTTTGTTGAGTGTGGTTGAATATCATTGTCTATCAATGACCATAATGGACTATGGTTAACTATGATCAACTCTAGTTCATTTTTGTTGACCATAACTAACCTTGGTTGATGTATGTTGCAATGCTATGTTCCTCAAGGGTGATGTCACATTGTGACATTTGTCAAGGGCTATACCACTTTTTTTTTTCATTAAGGGTTTATGTTGCATTGCAACATTCCTAAAGGGTTATGTCTCATTGCAACACTCATCTTAGTTGATTTATGTTGAATTGTTACATTCCTCAATGGTTACATTTCATAGTTGACCATAGCTAATCTCACAACATTCCTAAAGTGTTATGTAGGATTTTGACATTTCTCAAAGGGTATATACCATTTCTACAATTGATACATAGTAAAAGTACACAATGACACATGACACATTATACTTATCCTTTCAATAATTCATTTTCAATTTATGAGAAAAATAAATACGACTTAAATAGTTGAGAATAGGTTGATTATGGTTTATATTAACTAAATTTATTTGAACGTTGTTCAATGTGGATGATATTGGTTGACTTGTATTGAATGTGGTTGATTGTGGTTGTCTATTTCTCACCACAATAGACTATGGTTAAATATGATAGACTTTGGTTAACTAAGGTTGAACATAATTGAACTTCGTTAACTTATATTGCATTACTACATTCCCCAAATATTATGTCACATTATGGCATTTATCAAGAATTATGTTACATTGTGACATTCCTGAAGTATTTTGTTGAATTGCAACATTCCTCAAAAATTACATAATTTTTTTTGTTTATTTAACTTTATTATTAATACATCATATATATTATATCACAAACAAATTAATAAAATAAATTGAATTAAGGTAACAATTAACCATCTTTTTTTTTTTTAAGTAAAAAAGGGATAGTACCTGCTATATTAAGTTGACAAAGAAACATAGACAAAAATACACAGAGATATTGTTGCCCTGAGCCACCAAAAATGTTGTCGTTTTACCGGAAACCAACATAGTTTGGGGTGAAATATGTCTAGGAAGATAGGCTAAAAACTGTTTTGTCCTCTGTCCTGCCCAAAGGAAACCAGGACAGATGGCCATAGTTCAAGTTAACATTGAGCAACAACATGATGAAAAAACAAACTAGCATAGGAAAACTCAGATACCCGGTGACCTGTCGCAATTTCCTTTCTGACACGTGGATATGGCCAAGATGGCAAACGATTGTGCACACATTGGACATTTCCGCTTTGCTGGAGCATTGGAGTACACATCAAGGAGCAGGTCCAAATGTTGTCCCATGAGGAGGGCTCTGTGCTCCTGGTCTGCCATGTGGCCTCGGAGTTCGAACACGAGAGCCAGATGCTCTGCACGGAGGAGTGGACCATGCAAATCATTGTTTACCGCCTCGCCAAAGGTTTCATTCCCCACTTCCATGTTCATCCCTACTCTAGCCTCGTCCACGTTCATCCATTCTCTGGCCTTGTCCACATTCATGTCTGCGTAGGCACTATTCTGAGCCTCATCATCGCTCATTACCTTCTCAGCATGGAGGGTGGGGTTGTAGTCACCCGACCACGGTATTTCTTCTACATAACAGATTGGGAATTCTTCTGCAGGCTCTCCCTTCAGACCGCTTCCAGCCTGTGTTTCAGGCTCAGTAGCTTGAGGTTCCAAGGTGGTCACGAAATCCTCCAGGCACTATGTTTCTTCAACATAACAGGTTGGGAACTCGTCTGCATCTCCTCCCTTCATACAGCTTCTAGGCTCAATTGCAAGGGTGTGTGTGCTACACTCTATCATAGGCTCAACTATAGTGGCATGGAGTGCCAAGCAGTCGACTCTTTCTCTCTGCCGGAGGATGGAAGTCGCCATTGACAGAGCACACTGAAGGTTTTGTCTTCTTTGTCACTGCTCTTTGTGGGTGTACCAGGCTAAGCCTCAACGAGGCCTACCTCACTTCCTTGTCATTGCGGATGAGGGGTGAATGGAGATACAGAGAAAACTGCACCAGAGCTCCCAACTGGCGGGGAGGTCCAAAACGAAAATGAACCAGCTCCGTCCAGGTGCTCCAAATTTCAAGTTTTCGAATGATAGCATCGCGTGGATCCCTATTATCTCTATCATATTGAATGTTGGTTGTGCTAGTGCGTTTGCGCGAGGGAGAAGTCATGCCTCTGTATAGCGGTTGTAATGGCCTACTACCATCGTAAATGTTGAAGGGATGGGGAGCAACCTACATAATTTAAGCTATGGCTTGATGCTGAGCCATGTGGCAAGGCATCGACGCATGTCACCCCATCCGGGGCTGAGGAGTCTCTATTCGCAAGGTCTCTGCATCGCCTTGAGAGATCTGTATCGTCAGAGAGATGGGCTTGCCAATGTATGAGTTCTGACTTGGTATCAACTCCAGTATTCGCCAAGTGATCCGCTACTTTGTTTTCTTCTCGTTTCACATGAGAAGGGATTAAAGTGAGATTGGGGTGGATGAGGGCTCCAAAATCCTCCAGAAGGCTTGAAAGTCTCCAGTTGGGGGAGATTCACCTAGGATGTTCGCCATGCAGGATTTTGGAGATGAGTTGGATGATGATTTGAGAGTCTCCCTCAACGATGAATTGATGATAATGGTTTTGGATGTAAACTTGGAGGCCTCTGACAAGGCTTATAAGCTCCGCAACATTGTTTGTATTCTCACCCAAAAAGCCAGCCACCAGGTGAATGATCCCACCAGTGTGGTTCCGAAGGACGGAGCCGAAACCTGTTGGTCCAGGGTTTCCCCTGGAGGCCCCATCGAAGTTTAGCTTGATGAAGCCTGATGGAGGTGGGGTCCATATCGTGGGGCTATTGGCTCGTCTGCCTTTAGTCTTCACTTGAGTTTGCATGCGAATTTGCATGTCCCAGCTTATAAGTATGTTTTCCTCCTCGGGAACGCATTGCAAGTCTTCGTGGTGCCAAGGTTTGCTATGGATTGTTTCTCGAGTTAACTTCTTAACCCTCTCCCACGTAATAGTGGGAAGGGAATTTTTTGAGTGGAAGATTCACTTGTTTCTCTCTTTCCAGATTGCCCATAAGATGAATCCCGAGAGTAGCTGCCAGATGCATTGGAGAATTGGATTATGGAAGGAGATCGTCTCCCAGTTAGTGATCGTATCCCTGATGCTACCTCGGTTTCTGTTGGAGCGTTTCATAGCTTGGGCCCCCCAATCCCAGATGTGTTGACTATAGTGGCAATTGTTGAAGAGATGTTCCATGGTTTCCTCTCTTTGTTGACATAGGGTACATCTAGAGGGACCTATAAAGCCTTTCCTTAAAAGATTATCCCACGTGAGGATACTGTTTTGAGTTGTGAGCCAAAGGAAAATGGATACTTTGGGCCAAAGAATGCTTTGCCAGATTTTACTCCATATTATTTCGGGGATTTGGTTGTGGTAGTTTCCCTGTAGGTAGTATGCTTCATTAACTGAGAAAATACATTTTATAGAGTGGCCCCATCGGAGGATGTCCGGTCCCTCTTTGATTGGTATTTTCTGATGCATTGCACATTCTTGCCAAGGTAGAAGGTCGATATCATCCGTGAGCTGTAATTCTATTCGCTTTGTTTTCCACTGTCTCGAGGGTTGGCTTCTGTGAGTTGGATTCTAGAGGTCTTTAACTTTCCTGGAGATATTTGGGTGTAACCTTTGTTTGAGAGGATTGAGGCTTTCCAAGTCACTGAGAGGGGGTAGCTGTTGCCATGAGTCCAGCCAGAAGAGTGCACTTTCCCCATTTCTCACTTCCCAGAAAGCATGCTTCTGGATAAGAGGGCGATTTTGCCAAGCAATGTTCCATATATTGGATCCCTGGATATGTGCATTGAATCTAATTAATTGGTCAGGCTGTGTGTTCGGAGCATACTTTTGTTTCCAGATTCGCACCCAAAGTTCTGTTGGATGCTGCAGCCATCTCCACCACATTTTGGCCCCCATGACTTGATTAAGCTTTCCCAGATCACATAGTCCCAGTCCTCCAAAATTTTTGGGTTTACAAAGTTTATCCCATCCGACTAGTGCCCACTTTTTATTGTCTTGGTTTCCATACCACAGGAAATTACGTTGGAGGCTCCTGATTGCCCAAATGACCGAAATAGGCGTTGCCAGAGCAGTGAAGAGGTAGGTGGGTAGTGCTTGCAAGATTGACTTGAGAAGTACAAGTCTGGCAACAATATTAAGAGGTCTAAAGGTTCAGTTATTCATCCTGTTGGTGATAGACAGGAGCAGGTTGTCCCATGAAATGGATCGCGCTGGCTCTCTAGTGAGGGGTATGCCTAGGTAAATGGAAGGAAGGGAGATTTTAGAAATGCTTAGAAGTCTTGAAAGATGATTCAGAACCATGGCTGACGTGTTGAAAAAGTAGAGTTTGGATTTGTCCAGGTTTAAAAGCATGCTCGAGGCTTCCATGAAGTCAGAGAGAATTGAGTTGAGCTTTGTAGCCTCTCGGATGGTAGGGGTGTTCATAAGTAGGGTGTCGTCGACAAACTGGCTATGTGAGGGCACTGGGTGGAGGTTATGAAGGGGCAGTCCTTTGAGGGATCCTTCAAGAACCACTTCTTTGAGATAGTGACCTAGTCCTTCTACCATAAGCACAAAGAGAAAGGGGGAGAGAGGATCGCCTTGTCTGATTCCCTTTATGGAATGGAAGGGCTGGGAGGGTGTCCCGTTGACTAGAATGGAAAAAAAGGATGAGGAGGTGAGCTTGAGAATCCAGTTGACCCAGAGTTTATCGAAGCCAAAGGACTCCAGCACTGATCGCAAGTATTTCCAACTTAATCTATCGAAGGCTTTTGAGAGATCGAGTTTAATAAGCATACCTGGTGTTTTTCTTTCTTTTAGAGAGTGGATCACCTCATTGGCCAGAATGAAACTGTCCATGATTTATCATCCTTCTACACAGCTGACTTGCTCTTTGGAGATAATAAAAGGTAGGAGCGGTTTGAGGCGAGTGGCAATAACCTTTGTGATTATTTTATATATGACATTGCAGAGGGAGATTGGTCTGAACTGCTTTGGGTGAGTGACACGCTCCTCCTTAGGGATTAGAGTGATGAACGTTGCATTGAGTGCAAAGTGTAGTGTTCCCAAGGCCGAGCCCCATTGCAAATCATGATATATGAAATGAATTGTAAATATGTTCTATAGGCTGGTGAGCCAAGTTTTGTATAAGCCGGTAGGCTTATGTGTTTGTTAGGCCAGGGAACCTAAGTGTTGAAGGCCAGGAGCCTGCTGTTGTACTTGTATGTATGCAGAATAATTAATAAAATATAAACACCGCCAGGTGAAGACCGACCACGATGAATGAGTGAAGGGGGACTGAGCGTCCACAGAGTGGGCAAGGAATTAGGGGCTAGAAGGTGGAAAAGGGGCTAAGTGTTGAGCCTAGGGGGCTAAGCCTAGGGGGCTTAAGCCTGGGAATAATATTTTAATATTATTTCCAAAAAAAAGCCATGTGCATATTTTGTTATCCTAAGTTCCTGGAAAAGGGAAGAGCGTGTAAAAGGGAGGCATGCAAATGGAACACATGCAGTTCCAAGGGTGACAAGTGTCCACCATGACACATGCAAATAAAACAGGCGAGGTAAGCCATGAGGGGGGCTCTCTCATCCATTCGACCCAACTGTCCTGAGCGTGATCCATGCGAGCCAGTCTGTAAGAGTTCCTAGTGTAATTCTGATACGGGGAAAGAAAGCCCGTGTTTGTTCTGAAGAATCTGTGTACACCCCTGTTCGGAGCCATGGAGTCTATGTCTGGTTCTAGGAAAACCCATGTGCGCATTCCCTGAACGGGAAGCCTGTGTTGAATTCGAGTGGAAGAATCTTTGTTATTCGGGAAAGCTGAGCTAGCCTGTGCGTGGAGTCCCTGTTCCGAAATCATGACCGTGAGATCATCCTGTGACTGCTGAACCGGTTTGGGGAAGCCTGTATCTGTTTTTGATCCGGATTATTTTCGGCACGAAATGAGAGCGGAGATATAATAAAGAAATACACAGAGATATCGCGTATATCTAGTAATATAACAGAAATATATCAGAGATGCAACCATAAACACAAAGATACAGTAATACACGATTTCTATTAATGAAAGAAATGTACAGAGACTGTAAAAATACAGAGTGAAAGACTCGCTAGAATGGTGGCATCTTATCTCTGAGAAGAGATGTGACGGCTACTCGCATTCGCAAGAAGATGGTTACAATGAGG
>JASDQU010100418.1:395207-417665 GCA_032191745.1 Picea mariana
GAACATTGACAAAGATTCAAAAGAAGTTGTTTACTCAATAGACACTCTTCCATCAATATTCATGAAGCCACTAGGAGAAGGGTCTACTGATATCAAGCCATAAAGTGTATTTACCAAATATGATGATATGAAATAAAAGAATGAACAAATTAAAAAGCTTTGGAGCCAAAAGTTAAATTAGGGTTCTCCAGATACAAGATTGTTATCTGGAATCAACTTTAAAAAAGGAAGGTTGAATTCGGAAATATTAGAATCATTTGGTCCAAGCATTCAAGAACATGACAATTATAAGGCATCTAAATTTTTTTAAAATCTTGATGACATTCCCTCAAAAGAAAAAATGGGCCTACATAATCAGACAAGAGAAATGGTCAATATAGATATTTTGAAGACTACCCTTAGCTTACAGAGATTGAAGAAAATGAATAATCAAGTTAAACAACAGTTGAAGTAGGAGAAAAGAAGTTCAAGAGTGAAGCATATGAGAATAGATGATTTAGAGAAAAAGTTAGTTAAATAAGAGATGATGCTACAAATGAAGAACCTATTCAAAAGATGGTAAGTGACAAAGATAATGAAATTGTTATTTAAAAAAAGAGATTAAAGTTGTCTGATGTGGTTCATGTACAGACCCCAGAGCTTTTGGCCATTCAAAAGGAAAAGGAAAAATTGATTGAAGTCATAGCAAAGATAAATGAAATTTTTTTCTCTCTACAACAACGAATACAAGTACTAAAACAAGGAATACACTCATCATCTTTAGATGGCACATTTGCAGGGAGTTCAAAGGAATTATCCAGGGCATTAACTAATCTAAATGCTAAAGAAATTCAGCTAGACGAATCAAGAAGGACAATTTTAAATTATGAAACTAAGATGAATATTTGAAAGAGCATATTGGGGAAAAGGAAACACAACTCAAAGACATACAATGATCAAAATAAAAAATTGTAGGAAGAGTATGATACTTTGAAGAGCAATCTTTATGGAAAATCCTATTTAATGGGAGCACGCCATTTAATTTGGGATAAAATTATGGAGCCAGTGAATAAGATGTGGAAATGCTTTATAATAATGGAGGAAGAGACTAAATTGATCAAGAAGGTTGAAAAAGACATTGCAAAGGATGAAAAATAATTAGGAGACAAGCCTCAAGTTGCCAACAGAATCATTAGAGTTGTTAACTCCAAGACAAAAGAGGAATTAAACCAAATTGGAGTTAAAGATAGAACATGTACAATTATGGATTTTGAAAAAGTTATTACTAAAAGAAACTTAATTCAACAAGTTCAAAGTAAAGTTGTTCACCTTAAAGAAATGTGCAATGGTATAAAAATCATTATAAAAAGATGGTGGAAATAGGATTATCTGAATACTATGGTAAAAAAGGAAATTTTATCTCTCTACTAGAATAACAACAACCATTGATCTCATCAAGGGAAAATATTAATAAATTCAAAGGAGTTACTGGGATATTAAAAGGTCAAACCATTTTTTATCTTCTAGATGACGACTTCCTTTTATTATGGAATTTGAGAAATATATTTCAAACTATTCCAACGTATCAAGCATGTACCGAGATGGACAAATATTATAGAAGAATGACATCATGCAAATATTCTTTGAATCAAGAGTGGAAGAAATTTGCAGAAATCTAATGACTTGGCCAACAACATGGAGAAAAATCAGGGATTCCAAATTTGTTCCTTAAGTTTGGGGATTTAGTTTTTCTATTTTTGTAATTTTCACTTAATACTAGGGAAATGTAATCAATTTGGTTACATGATTTGTATCTATAAAAGAATAATTGAAGAATGGAAGAAGGAATTCTCGACCTTATATGTAATTGAAGTCTTTTCAATAAGAAGATCATTTTCTCGACCTTATATGTACTAAAATTCAGATTCGTTCTGAATCCTTTGAAGAGTCATTTCCAGAAATTCGAGGTGAATTTCAGGTCCCTATCAGACACAATCGTTTTAGGAATTCCGTGTAAGCGTGCCACTTCTTTTAAGAAGATGTCAACAACATCTTCTTCCTTGTGAGTGGTTTTCAGTGGAATAAAATGGGCAGATTTTGTAAGCTTGTCCACCACAACCATGATTGAATCGTGTTGCTTGCTCGTTCTGGGAAATCCTGTAATAAAATCCATGGTCACCACTTCCCACTTCCATTTCGGAATGGGTAAAGGCTGCATCAACCCTGTTGGGTGTCTATGCTCAGCCTTAACTTTCTGGAATTCCATACATCTGGCGATGTATTCATCGATCTCCCTCTTAAAACCCGACCAAAAGTAATGGCTTTTGACTGCTTCCACAATCTTATGATATCCAGGGTGTCCATCATACATCACATTATTCATTTCTTTTAGAATCGCAAGTTTCAATTCTTGGACATTAGTTATATACACTCTGTCTTTATATAGAAGTAATCCATCAGCTTCCAAGGTGTAACTTTCCCTTTTTTGTGGCCTTTCACTCTGTTGTAGCTTTGCTACCAAATCTTTGTACTACAAATCTGCATTTGCAGCGTCCAAAATTCTATCCTTAATATCAGTCCTGTACATGCTAATGGTTGTAGCATGTAAGTCATGCACTTTTCTGTTGAGTGCATCAATCACCTTGTTTTCCTTCCCCTTGATATGCTTGATATCAAAGTCGTATTCGCACAGAAACTCCAGCCATCTACTTTGTCTAACGTTTAAAGTTGGCTGATCAAAAAAATATTTCAGACTATTGTGGTATGTTCTCAATTCGAATCTCCTTCCCATGAGGTAATGTCTCCATTTTTTTAGAGCTTGGATGATTGCTGCCAACTCCAAATCGTGAGTGGCATAATTCTTTTCATTCTCTTTCAGCTTCCTGGACTCATAACAGATTACAAATCCATCTTGGCTGAGAACTCCTCCCAACCCTTCCTTACACGCATCTGTGCACACCATGAAATCCATATTTGGATCTGCAATCCTCAATATTAGAGCGTTGGTTAACAACTGCTTCAATCGCTAGAAACTCTTCTCACACTCTTCAGTCCACTGAAACTTTTTCTCCTTCCTTTGCAAGGAAGTGATAGGGTGAGCTATCCTTGAGAACCCTCTTATAAACCTTCTGTAGTAGCCCACCAGACCCATAAAGGATCTAACTTCCACCACATTCCTTGGCACTGACCATTCTCAGATGGCCTCAACCTTCTCAGGATCCACGACGATCCCTTCCTCTGAAATAATGTGCCCCAAGTAATGGATCTGCCTTTGATAAAATGAGCATTGCTCAATTTGGCATACAATTGGTGTTCTCTCAACACTTGCAGCACTAGTATCAGGTGTTGTTTATGCTCTTCCTTTGACTTGGAATACACCAAGATGTCATCCAGGAAGACTATGACAAACTTGTCTAAATAGTCCCTGAATATACCATTCATCAAGCACATAAAAATAGTAGGTGCGTTTGACAATCCAAATGGCACCACTGTGAACTCGTAATGACCGTACCTTGTTCTAAAGGTGGTCTTGCTGATGTCCTCACCCTTTATTCTTACCCGGTGATATCTTGATCTGAGATCTATCTTCAAAAATATTTTTGCACCCTTCAACCGATCAAAAAGATCGTCGATCCTCGGCAGAGGATACTTGTTCTTGACAGTTACTTTGTTCAACTATCTAAAATCAATGCACAACCTCAACGTCTTGTCCCTCTTCTTCACGAATAGGACTGGGGAACCCCAAGGTGACACACTTGGGTGAATGTACCCCTTATTTAGAAGCTCTTCAAGCTGCAATTGCAACTCTTTCAGCTCTGGCGTACTCATTCTATAAGGAGCTTTCAACACTGGAGCTGCTCCAGGCATCAAATTTATAGAAAAATCAATGTCTCTCTTCGGAGGTAGTCCAGGTACCTCCTGAAATATGTCCTTGAACTCTGTGAGTACCTCATGGTCTCCAATATTTGAGACTTCTTCTCTGGATGCTTCCTCCACAAAGGCTGCAAATAATTGACAACCTTTCTTGTAACACTTCTTCAGCTGCATGGCTGAGATTTCTCTAATAGCCACAGCTCTAGGAATTCCTTGGACTGTTTTCCAATTTCCCTCTTCATACAGGCATGTAAACCTCTTGTTACGACAATCCAGAAGGGCATGGTGCTAGTCCAACCGGTCCATTCCAATTAAATAGTCATAAGATCCTAAAGGCAGAATATTTAATTAAGCCTTCGTTCTCAGTCCTTTCATGTCCACAGGACAGGACTTCACCAACTCAGTGATTTCCCTCTTGGTTCCTGTAGCCAACTGCACTAACCAATACTTTTCATGTTTGCTTCTTGATAAATGCAAACTTTCTACCACCCTAGGATCTACATAACTATGGCTAGCCCCTGAATCGATTAAAATAATAAATGGTCGGTTGTTAATCATACCTTCCACTTCAATCATGTGCGATTGAAATTCAACTTGTTTGTTTTCTAGGGCTGCGTAGATCCTTGGCATTCTACTGCCCATGTCCTCCACTGTTTTATCTTGTTGAACAATATGGACAACTCTTTCTTTGCCATTTTTTATGGGGACAATCCCTGTACTTGTGGTTCCCTTGACAGCCCCAACACTGAATGGGCGTCTATCTCTGCCTTTGTTCCCCCACTTCAGCCATTCTTGGCTCTCTAAATGATGGATGTCCTTGAGGACTATTTTTGAAAAAGGGAGGCTTGTTTCCCTTCTGCCTCTATTCCTTCTTAAACTTCCTCTGGTCATCCCAAGCCTTCCGAAAGGTAGGCTTTTCTCTCTGTTGTTCATATAAGCATTTATCCTCTCTTATTGTTTCTTCCATAGTCTTAGAATCATCATACTAAATCTTGTCACCAATGGCAGGTGGCAGTCCACTCAGATACCTCTGAATATTGAAAGCCTCATCTTTGATGAATGGAACATACCTCAGTAGTTCCAAGAAACTTCGTTCGTATTCATCAATGGTCATGCTGCCTAGCTTGAGTTCGAAGAACTCGTTCATCTTTCTGTCATAGTATATTTTAGTTAGGTATTTCTTCTCGAAATACCTCTTGAACTCATTCTAAGTGATATCTTTCTCACTAATGTTTTGCACCTGCACAAATTGATCCCACCACATGGATGCTTTTCCTTTCAATTGATACATCGCAATTCTTCCTTCTACATGAGAGGAATAATTCTGCAGTTGGAAATATTTCCTCATGCCAAGCAACCATGTTTCGGCATCTTCCTCCTTCTTATGTTCTCCATCAAATGTAGGAGGCTTAATATTATTCATCTCCCCTTTCAATTCATCCACTCCAGATCTTCGGTGTTTTCTGGTAGGGAACGAGCTTGAACTACTGCGTGCCTCCCTATTGGAATGCTTTGGGGAGCGACGATGATGTTTGCTACCACTCCTCAATCTTCTTCTCCTCTCAGGGGTCTTGACATTTCTTGATCTTCTTTTTCTCTCAGAGGTCCCGCGACTCTCTGTCTTGCTTGAGTCACTCCCCTTCTCCAATTTCTTTTCTATTCTTCCTAGGCTCTTCAACATTTTTAAGTTGAATTCACCCGGTTGATCCCTGACTCTCATGAGCTTTCGGCTATAAGCTTGACGAGCCTGGGCATCTTTTTGCAATCTTTCAATGAGTTTCATCATATGTCCATCCTTATCCATCTCTTTTCCGTTCCCATTAGAGTTTGATGCTTCGATTCCCAGGTTGACATCCCTTCCTACCCTTTTGTCCTCTGTTTCGGAGGCAATCTACACCTCTTCCAAATCCATACTTGGCGTGGGTTTTCAGCTGTCTTGACACTCATTGAACTCTGCACACACAACGTGCAGTCAACCGGAGTTTGTCAGGCCTTATGCCTTAATAAAAACCACAACAGTCATTAACCAACTGAATAAGAAAAACGTTTCGAATCCACTAAGTTTTCTGAGCTCTGTTTGGCTCTGCAAATTTTGGGACTTCTAGTTTCGGGGTCTCGGTCCACGAGACTCTCATACTCTCTTTCAGGTTTCGGGGTTTTGGTCCACGAGGATCCAACAGTTAAATCCTCGATAGTTCTTTTGTCTTCGAAAATTTTGGGACTTTGGGACTTCGGGGTTTTGGCACTTCGGTTTTTGGGTCTTCGGTACCTGGGAGTTCACGAAGCAGTGACTCCAAGTCTCTTGTCGCTTCAATCCCCTACTTCTGAAATTTCTATCTCCTTACCCTTTGGGCCCACAGTACAGTTGTCGCCCTTAACCACGGTGGTGCGTGGCACATTCAAGAGGGTCCACGTCAGCCTCGGTGACGTCATCGTGTCTCACCATTCTCACTTGTCTTCTCGACTCACTAGCACATGGTGCACACCCATGTATCCACATCCATTCCAAGGCAATCCAACGGTTAGACTTCTCTTAGATCTACGGCGTAGATCTTTTCGACATTTCAGGGTTTCGAGCATCGGGAGTTCATGCATCCACACATCTCGAACTTCCATTTGCCGAAATTCTGAAATTATTGTCTACTCTTCCACTTGATCCGATGGTCACTTATGATCTACAGTGTAGATTGTTTCAAGATTTCGCGTATCGCGATTTCCGCATTCCTGTGCAACTCTCAAGGGGTTTTAAACTCTATGCACGTTCTCCATATCTCACAGTCGTGAGGGTTCTCCTTTCCTTCCGAACAGATCCTACGGCGCCAACACCCCATGTGATGAACTCTCTCTCTCTCCCGGTGGCCATATGCCACCCCGGCTATGGTTTCATAACACCGCTACACCTCCTGAGCTTGGTAACACGGTCAAGTAACTCCTTGACACTCAGGAGCATTCAAAGGTCCGAAATTGGTCCTCCAGGCACAATTTCTCCTTAAACCCTTGGTCCAAAGACCACTCAACTAGCCCATCTAGGCTTAGCGCCGAAACCATGGCTCTGATACCATTCTGTAACACTCCCCCAGTCATCATCCAACCCACTGGCCGGGCAGATGCTACTTTGCGGAACAACATCATTTTATGCTTAATTAATAACATGCATTTAAAACAGGTTAAACACATTTAAACTCAGAGTCAGCAAAAAATTACTACTGACATAAATAATCCATGGAATTAACATTAATTCATATACACAGCAGAATGCATGATAAATATAAATACACAGACATGCAAAAAAAACATAATTAAAACATCATCTGGTAATTATCTTTGAAATGGTGGTGATTCCACCAACCACATGCAGGCCTTCCATGAACCTCCCAGCCTTAGACCATGCTGCTCATCAAGCTCAGCAGTGGGTCACCCCCAAGATGGGACTAAGCTCCACCCCAAGGCAAGGAATCCTAGGCTAGGCTGAGGTTATAGGGAAAAAAACACAGAACAACTGGAAGGATTCTTTCCAGGATGCCATCTTACGCCCACTACTCTTGGACTCTCATTCCCCACATGCCTTTTCCGCCCGGGAGTATACACCTTCAAGAGCACAGTCCATCAGTGCTACATCTCCCTCTCTGGGTTTCGACAACAGGCTAGATCAAGAAGTCTCAGAGACCGAAGCTGGTGTTGGACACTCTCTGGAAGAAACCACTTCCCAGCAAACTCTCTCACCTGGAAAGAGTTTCTCACAGGCCTGAAAACTTGCTTCTTCCAACAACAATCACCTCCCTCACTTGGAGAGAGGTTACACATAGGCTTGGCATGGACTTACACTGGCCAACAAGCCACGCACAGTCTAGCACTGCGTGGCCACAACAGCCAACTGGGAAAATAGACACGGGCTTCCCAAACAGGCTCCGCAATCACGAAATAGACTCATGGTTTTGGTTTCAGGATTGCACCAAGGGTACAGAGATTCCACGCACAGGCTCAAACTGTTCAGACAGAGGATGTACTAGCTATATAAAAAATCAACAGAGGCTTTTCGGCTTTCAGAGATGCACCAGGGTATTCTTGCAGTGGTCGGACCGTTCACGTTCAGACGGTCGGGTAGAATGGAGGCAGAACCCCCATCATGGCTCAACTCAGCAGTTTTATTTGCATGGGCTTGGGTTGACACTTGTCACTTGTGAAGATGCATGCTTCCATCAGTGTACGTTCCTTCCACCATTTGTGTAGCGCACCTTCTCTGCTACTAAGGTTTAATGGCTCTTAAAAGAAGACTATAACACCACTTTGTACATAACTCATACAGATGTTATATAACCCACATGCATTTAAACAAATAAACACATTCAAGCTTAGAATAAAACATATTATTTACTTCTATAATAACATTCGATAACGTTTCATATTAGTTCATATACACAGCAGAAAACATGATACATAGGAAGCACAGTCACGCAAAACATGATTAAAGCATAATCAGATACTTATCTTTTAACAGTGGTAGATTCCACCAACCAAGTGCAGGCCTTCCATGAACCTCCCAACCTTAGACCGCACTGCTCCTCAGCTCAACAGTGGCTCACCCCCGAGCTGGGACTAAGCTCCACCTCAAGGCAAGGAATCCTAGGCTAGGCTGAGGTTACATGGAAAACAACACACAACCACAAAGAAGGGATTCTCTCCCAGGAACCTCCCACGCTCACTGCCCACAGACCCTCATTCCCCACATGCCTGTTCCACCCCAGGAGAATACACCTTCTCTATCACCTGGATAGTCCTTCGGCTGCTAATCTCCCTTGCCTTGGGTTACATGAACATGCCGGACTGGAAGTCTCCGGGATCTATGGCAGCTACAAGGTTCTTTCCAAGAGTTCTCTCCTTCCTCTACGCACTCTCTCACTTGGAGGGAGTCACTCACAGGCCAACCAACCACACACAATCCAGTACTGCATGGCCTCAACAATCCCACCGGAAAAACAGACACAAAATCAATCACCACTAGTTCAACAATCACAGAATGGTCTCACGGTCATGGCTTCGGAACAGGGAATGCACACACAGGTTTTCTCAGAGCCAGACACAGACTTTTCAAATCACAGGGACGCTCGAATGTTCTCTATAGGAGTCAAGTTGGTCGTACTATCCCCCCGAGCTTCGTACGCGTTCAGACCCCCCTGGGTAGAATGGAGGAGGAATCCTTCTCACGGCTCACCCTGGCCGTTTATTCACATGCGTCAGGGTTGACACTTGTCACCCATGGAACTGCATGCGTTCCACCAACTCGCATCACCCTTGTATTTCCTGCCTTGCCAAAACTTAGGATAAAACATAAAATGCACATGTCTTTTTGGGATAATATTAAAATATTATTCCCAGGCTTAAGCCCCCTAGGCTTAGCCCCCAGGCTCAACACTTAGCCCCTTTCCCACCTTCCAACCCCTAATTCCTTGCTCACTCGATGGATATTCACTCCCCCTTCACTCATTCATCGTGGTCGGTCTGCACCTGGCGGTGTTTACCATTTTATTAATGGTTCTGCATGATTACATATACAACAACAAGCTCCTGGCCTTCAATGCTTAGGCTCCCTGGCCTAACAAACACATAAGCCTCCAACTTATAAGAACTCGGCTCACCAGCCTATAAAACATAATTACAATTCCTTTCAGAACATGGTTTACTACGGGGCTCGACCTTGGGGACACTACAATCCCCCTCCCCTTATTTTTTCACTGTCCTTAGTGCAACTTACACTGTCTCTGCAAGTCTTTCAAAATTTTCAAAAAGATGCAGGTACTTTGCCTGCATAACCTCTTCATGCTCCCATGTCGCGTCCTCAGGACCATACCAGGTCCACTGGACCTTTACAAACTCTATGGCTCGATTTCGGAGCTATTTTCTTTTCCTGTCCAATATGCGCACAGGATGCACTTGTAGGACACCTTCTGGTTCCACCTGAATCACATTCCAATCGATAACACGATTAGCATCCGGTACATATTTCTTAAGTAGTGAAACATGAAACACATTATGTACAGTCATAGATGCAGGTAATGCAAGCATGTATGCAACTGGCCCAATCCTTTCTAGGATCTCAAATGGCCCACAAAATCTTGTTGCCAACTTGGCGCAACTTCCCAGCTTCAGGGAACTCCTGTTAGTTTTCACTTTCAGGAAAACATGGTCACCCACTTTGAATTCTCTGTGGGTTCTGTTACTATCAACGTAACTTTTCTGCCTGTCCTGGGCAGCTTTTAAATTATGTTTAATTCTTATCATTTGGTCTTCCATCTCTTTGAGTAGCTCAGGCCCAACTACTACTTTGTCAGCTGGATTATCCCAGCTCACTGGAGTGTTGCACTTTCTTCCATAAAGCACTTCGAATGGGCTCATCTTCAATGATGCATGATACCCATTATTGTAGGCGAATTCTACCAAATGTAGGTAGTCTTCCCACCTTGATGGTTTATCCATCACATACATTCTCAGCATGTCTTCTATTACTCTGTTCACTCTCTCTGTCTGTCCATCAGACTTGGGATGATACGCTGTACTAAAGTTCAGATTCGTTCTGAATCCTTTGAACAGTCCTTTCCAGAAATTCGAAGTGAATTTTGGGTCCCTATCAGACACAATTGTATTAGGAACTCCATGCAAGCGTGCAACTTCTTTTAAAAAGATATCGGCAACATCAACTGCCCTGTGGGTGGTTTTCAGTGGAATAAAATGGGCAGCTTTAGTAAGCTTGTCCACCACCACCATGATTGAATCATGCTGCTTGCTTGTTCTAGGTAGTCCAGTGATAAAATCCATTGTTACCACATCCCATTTCCACTCAGGAATAGGTAAAGGCTGCAACCCTGCTGGGTGCCTATGCTCAGCTTTAACCTTTTGGCACTCCATACATCTGGCGATGTACTCAGCCATTTATTTCTTCAAACCCGGCCAAAAATAATGGCCTTTGACTGCTGCCATAGTCTTTTGATATCCAGGATGTCCAACATAAGCCACGTTATGCATCTCCTTTAGAATTGCCAGCTTCAATTCTCGGACATTGGGTACATACACTCTGTTTTTATATAGAAGTAAACCATCAGTTCCCAGGGTGTAACTTTCCTTGGTTTGTGATCCCTCACGCTGTTGTAGCTTTGCTACAAAATTTTTGTACTGCAAATGAGCATTTGCAGCTTCCAAAATTATGTCTTTCATCTCAGTCTGGTACATGCTAATGGCTGTAGCATGTAATTCGTGCACTTTTCTGCTGAGTGCATCAACCACCTTATTTTCTTTCCCTTTGATATGCTTGATATCAAAGTCATATTCACACAGAAACTCCAGCCATCTGATTTGCCTGGCATTTAAGGTCGGCTGATCAAATAAATACTTCAGACCGTTATGGTTTGTTCTCAACTCGAATCTCTTGCCCATGAGCTAATGTCTCCATTTCCTCAAGGCGTGGATGATTGCTGCCAGATCTAAATCGTGAGTGGAATATTTATTCTCATGCTCCTTCAACTTTCGAGATTCATAACAAACTACAAATCCCTCTTGGCTGAGAACTCCTCCCAGCCCCTCCTTACATGCATCTGTGCATACTACGTAATCCTTGTTTGGATCTACAATCTTCAAGATTGGAGCACTGGTTAGTAGCTGCTTCAATCGCTAGAAGCTACTCTCACATTCTTCAGTCCACTGAAACTTCTTCTCCTTCCTTTGCAAGGAAGTGATAGAATGAGCTATCCTTGAGAATCCAACTATAAACCTCCTATAGTAGCCTGCCAGACCCATAAAAGATCTAACTTCTGCCACATTCCTTGGCGCTGGCCATTCTCGAATGGCCTGTACCTTTTCAGGATCCACAACGATCCCTTCTTCAGATATTATATGTCCCAAGTAATGGATCTGCCTTTGGTAAATGAGCACTTGCTCAGTTTTGCATACAGCTGGTGTTCTCTCAACACTTGCAGCACCATTCTCAGGTGTTGTTCATGTTATTCCTCTGTCTTGGAATACACCAAGATATCGTCCAGGAAGACTATGACAAACTTGTCCAAATAATCTCTGAACACTCCATTCATTAAACACATGAAAACAACAGGCACGTTGGACAATCCAAACGACACCACTGTGAACTCATAATGACCACACCTTGTTCTAAAGGCGGTCTTGCTTATGTCCTCATCCTTTATTCTCACTTGGTGATATCCTGATCGGAGATCTATTTTCGAAAATATTTTCGCATCCTTCAATTGATCAAAAAGATCATCAATCCTTGGCAGAGGATACTTGTTCTTGATAGTGACCTTATTCAACTGCTGAAAATCAATGCACAGCCTCAACGTCCCATCTTTCTTCTTCACGAATAGGACTGGGGCTCCCCACGGTGACACACTGGGGTGAATGTAACCTTTCTTTAGTAGCTCTTCGAGCTGCAATTGCAACTCTTTCAACTCTGGTGTACTCATTCTATAAGGAGTCTTCGAAACTGGAGCTACTCCAGGCATCAAATTTATAGAAAAACCGATGTCCCTCTTCAGAGGTAGTCCAGGTACCTCCTGAAATATGTCCTTGAATTATTTGAGTACTTCGTGGTCTTCCAGATTCGAGACTACATCTCAAGATGATTCTTCCACCCGAGCTGCAATTAATTGACAGCCTTTCCGGTGACATTTCTTCAGCTGCATGGCTGAGATTTCCCTCATAGCCACGACTCTGGGAATTCCTTGGACTGTTACCTGATTTCCCTCTTCGTCCAGACATGTAAATCTCTTGTTACGACAATCCAGAAGGGCATGGTGCTGGTCCAACTAGTCCATCCCAATTAAGCAATCGTATGAGCCTAAAGGCATAATGTTCATTTCAGCCTTAGTGCTCATTCCTTTCATGTCCACTGAACAAGACTTAACCAATTCAGTGACCTTCCTCTTGGTCCCTGTGGCCAACTACACTAACCAAGACTTCTCATGCTTGCTTCTCGTTAGATGCAAATTTTCCACCACTCTAGGATCTATATAACTATGGCTAGCCCCTGAATCAATTAAAATAACAAGTGGTCGGTTGTTGATCGTACCTTCCACTTCAATCATGTGCGATTGAAATTATGCTTGTTTGTTGTCCAGGGATGCGTAGATCCTCGACATTCTGCTACCCATATCCTTCATTGTTTCAGCTTGCTGAACAATATGGACAGTTCTTGTTTTGTCTTTTTTTTGGGGACAATCTCTATACCTATGATTCCATTTACAGCCCCAACACTCCATAGGTGGAGGCCTTGGCATCTGCTCATTCCCTTCAACTTTCCTGGGGTCTCTAAAGGATGACTGTCCCCAAGGGTTGTTCTTGAAAAATGGTGGCTTGTTTCCCTTCTGCCTCTGTTCTTTCTTAAACCTCTTCTAGTCATCCCAAGCCTTCCGAAAGGTAGGCTTTCCTCTTTGTTGTTCACATAAGCATTTCATCCTCCTTATTGTTTCTTCCATAGTATTAGGATCATCATATTGAATCTTGTCACCAATGGAAGGTGGCAGTCCACTCAGATACCTCTGAATTTTGACAGCCTCGTCTTTGATGAATGGAACATACTTCAGTAGTTTCAGAAAACTTCGTTCATACTCATCAATAGTCAAGCTGCCTAGCTTGAGTTCGAAGAACTCCTTCATATTTCTATCATAGTATATTTTAGTCAAGTATTTCTTCTCGAAATACCTCTTAAATTCCTTCCAAGTGACCGCTTTCTCTCTGATGTGCTGCACCTGCACAAACTGATCCCACCACATGGATGCTTTTCCTTTCAACTGGTACATTGCAATTCTTCCTTCTGCATGGGCAGAATAATTCTGCAGTTGGAAGTATTTCTTCATGCCAAGCAACCATGTCTCAACATCTTCCTCCTTCTTATGTTCTCCATCGAATGTTGGAGGATTAATCTTGTTCATCTCCCCTTTCAATTCATCCTTTCTAGATTTTCGATGTTTTCTGGTAGGGGACGGGCTTGAACCACTGTGTGTCTCCCTGTCAGAATGTCTTTGGGAGCGACTAAGATGTCGACTACCACTCCTTGACCTACTTCTTCTCCCATGGGTTCTGCGACTCTCCGTCGTACTTGAGTCTCTTCCCTTCTCGAGTTTCTTCTCTATTCTTTCCAGGCTCTTCAAAAATTTTAAGTTTAATTCACCCTGCCGATCCCTGACTTTCATGAGCTTTCAGCTATCAGCTCGGTGAGCCTGGGCCTCTCTTTGCAATCCTTCAATGATTTTCATTATGTGTCCTTCCTTATCCTTCTCTTTTCCATGCCCATTGGAGTTCGATCCTTCGATTTCTAGGTTAACATCCTTTCCTTCCTGTTCGTCTTCTATTCCGGGGGTAGTTTGCACCTTTCCCTACTCCATACTCAGCGTTGGTTAACTGGAGTCCTAACCTCCGTTGAACTCTGCACACGCACTGTGCAATTAAATTCAAAGTTTGTCAGGCCATTAAACCTTCAGGAACAATCCACAACATTTATAAGCCATTACGAACAAAACAAAAGACATTTCAGTTCAAATAAGTTTTTTGAGCTCTCGTTCGGCTCTGCAACCGCTGAACCCCAATAGGGCTAGCGTCCGACCAATGAGAACATGCCCCGTCGCATGGTTAAGTGGAGTACAAGTGGCAGAGGGGGAATGCGACACGATAATCGACAGGACAGGAGGGGGCCCCACTTCACACGCCACACTATTCCAGACCCCCCCTCCTCATTAAAGGCAGAATGGCAAGGCGTGTCTGGAATCCAACGGAGCACCGTTGATCAAGGTGAAATAATCTCGACCGTTCGAGAGTTGCGTGTCCAATTCCGGACCCCCCCCATTAACGACAGAATGGAAAGGGGGTCCCGGAATGAGGCCTCAACCATAGATCTGGGTGGGTGTACTCTGACCGTCCAGATCTGCTCTCTACTTACCTTAATCCGCATTCACACCCAAAATTAAAGCCGACATCTCTTCCTCACATCGGACGGTCGTTACAGACCCTGAGATTCCCAGAAGGAATCTCGTCCGTTCATCGGGACTTAGCCACATGCTAATGTCTCAACATTATGGGTCAGAACTTATCAAGGCGAGAGCCCGAGTTCTTGTCAACGGAACTCCCGAATCCCCGATCCCCAATTTCCCGAAACGGGTAATCTCTCGACACGTCGCCTCCTTAAATCGATCGGTCCAGATCTATCCCGGGATTTCCACCATGGAAAGTCTCGATCTCTTGTCATTAGGACTCCTGATCTTGCTATTCCCGATTTCCCGAAATGGGTAATCTCACGACACGTGGCCTCCGTCGTTCGGACGATCTAGATCTGTTTCGGGGCTTTCGCCCCTATTCACTGGGGTTTTAACCCTTGGATATCTCCTGACAGATCCCATGGCTGTCAGGTTTTCCAGCCAAGATCTGACGGCTCAGACAGTTCCTAACTAATTCGGGATTTCACGTATCGTGATTTCTACACTCTTGTGCAATTCCAAAGAGATTTAAACTTCATGCACACTTTCCAGATGTAACGGTCACGAGGGTTCACCTTCCCTCCTGAACAGATCCTAAAGCTCCTACACTTCTGGTGTGGAGTCCTCTCTCCCTGTGGACTTATACCACACTGGTTGCGGTTTCATAACTCCGTTATACCTCTCGAGCCTAAAAACTCGTCTAGTAACTCCTTGACACTTTGGAGCAAACCAGGGTCCGAAATTGTCCTTCCAGACCACATTTCCCCTCACATTCTCGATCCAAAGACCTCTCCACTGGCCCATCTGGGCTCAGTGTCAAAACCTTGGCTCTGATACCAAACTGTAGTGCACCTTTTCTGCTACTAAGGTTTAATGGCTCTTAAAAGAAGACTATAACACCACTTTGTACATAACTCATACAGATTTTATATAACCCACATGCATTTAAACAAATAAACACATTCAAGCTCAGAATAAAACATATTATTTACTGCTATAATTAACATTCGATAACGTTTCATATTAGTTCATATACACAGCGGAAAACATGATACATAAGCAGCACAGTCATGCAAAACATGATTAAAGCATAATCAGATACTTATCTTTTAACAGTGGTAGATTCCACCAACCAAGTGCAGGCCTTCTATGAACCTCCCAGCCTTAGACCGCATTGCTCATCAGCTTAGCAGTGGGTCACCCCCGAGCTGGGACTAAGCTCCACCTCAAGGAAAGGAATCCTAGGCTAGGATGAGGTTACAGGGAAAACAACACACAACCATAAAGAAGGGATTCTTTCCCACGAACCTCCCACGCTCACTGCCCACAAAACCTCATTCCCCACATGCCTGTTCCACCCCAGGAGAATACACCTTCTCTGTCACCTGGACAGTCCTTCGGCTGCTAATCTCCCTTGCCTTGGGTTACAGGAACAGGCTGGACCGGAAGTCTCCAGGCTATATGGCAGCTACAAGGTTCTTTCCAGGAGTTCTCTCCTTCCTCTGCGCACTCTCTCACCTAGAGGGAGTCACTCACAGACCAACCATCCACACACAGTACAGTACTGCGTGGCCTCAACAATCCCACGAGAAAAACAGACACAGGCTCAATCACCACTAGTTCAGTAATCACAGAATGGTCTCACGGTCACGGCTTCGGAATAGGGAATGCACACACGGGTTTTCTCAGAGCCAGACATAGACTTTTCAAATCACAGGGACGCCCGAATGTTCTCTACAGGAGTCAGGTTGGCCGTACTATCCCCCCGGGCTCCGTACGCGTTCAGACCCCCCGGGTAGAATGGAGGAGGAATCCTTCTCACAGCTCACCCTGGCCGTTTATTCGCATGCGTCAGGGTTGACACTTGTCACCCATGGAACTACATGCATTCCACCAGCTTGCATCACCCTTGTACGTCCTCCCTTGCCAAAACTTAGGATAAAACATAAAATGCACATGTCTTTTTGGGATAATATTAAAATATTATTCCCAGGCTTAAGCCCCCTAGGCTTAGCCCCCAGGCTCAACACTTATCCCCTTTCCCACCTTCCAGCCCCTAATTCCTTGCCCACTTCGTGGATGCTCAGTCCCCCTTCACTCATTCATCGTGGTCGGTCTACACCTGGCAGTGTTTACCATTTTATTAATTATTCTGCATGATTACATATACAACAATAGGCTCCTGGCCTTCAACACTTAGGCTCCTTGGCCTAACAAACACATAAGCCTCCAGCTTATAAAAACTCAGCTCACCAGCCTCTAAAACATAATTACAATTCCTTTCAAAACATGGTTTACTACGGGGCTCAGCCTTGGGGACACTACAATTTGGAAGTCACATGTCAATCCAAAAGAACTTAGGGTAAAAACATAATATTCACATGTCTTTTGGAATAATATTAAAATATTATCCCCCAGGGACTTAAGTCCCTAGACTCAACACTTAGCCCCTAGACTCCACACTTAGCCCCCTTTTCCCACTTTTCAGCCCCTAATCCCTTGCCCACTCTATGGAAGCTTAGTCCCCCATCACTCATTCATTGCGGTCGGTCTGCACGCAGCGGTGTTTATATTTTTATTAATAATGTGCATAGATAGATGTACAAAATAAGGCTCTTGGCCTTCAACACTTAGGATCTCTGGCCTAATAATCATATAAGTCCACCAACTTATATAAACTTTGCTCACCAGCCTATAAGACATTTTTACAACTCATTTCGTAAACAAGATTTACAACTGGGCTCGGCCTTGGGGACATTACAATCATCATGGAAAAAATTGGCATCACCTTCAGTGATTCAGACAAGGAACCCCCCCAGGTTCCTCCCATTGAAAATCCTCCACCCTCTTAGTTTTGTTTACGAATTTCTATCATTTTGAAAGAGAGCTATGTTATTTTGTACCTCAGCATTACGACTAGA
The DNA here is from genome assembly GCA_032191745.1 of Picea mariana. Lineage (NCBI taxonomy): Eukaryota > Viridiplantae > Streptophyta > Pinopsida > Pinales > Pinaceae > Picea > Picea mariana. Next base: position 412,951 of record JASDQU010100418.1, read on the forward strand.
TAGAAGACAAGGATATGATATTTTTTGTTTTTGATGTATATACTTATATAGTTACTGCTACTCTTAAAAGTATATCCTGATTTTCTCACTCGATGAAGCACATGTTCTATAGTTGGGTTGGTTTCCCAAGTGGCAGCCCAATTGTAGAACAATTGTAATTGTTCCTCTTATATTATAATACAATTAGATAGCTTACAAAACAAATGCAATCAAATCGCTATGCGGAGGGGTTCCCTTGTCCCATAAACAAGGGGCTCTCATACACCAATTTGGTGTTTGTATTGGTCGTGACCTTAAAATTAGATTATTATTATTATTATTATACAAACAATGATAATACACACACACACATATAACGTTTTTCATCAAAATTTTTATAAAAAATAAATAAATATATAATAATATTATTAGTTTATGGTTGATATTATTCAATGGTTATGTCAAATTTCCATATTGACCTTGATTAATTTATATCAAACTACTATATTCCTCAATGGTTATATCTCATTGCAACATTCATCTTGCTTGTCTTATGTCGAATTACTATGTTACTCAATGCTTGTGTTGCATTGCAATGCTCATTAAGAGTCATGTCACATTGATATATTTTTGAAGGGTTATGTTGGATTGTGATGTTCCTCGATGGTTATGTCTCATTGCAACATTCATGTTGGTTAACATATGTCAAATTGTTACATTCGTTAATTCTTATGTCGCATTATGATGTTCATCAAGGGTTATGTTGCATTACAACATTCTTGAAGTGTTATGTTGGATTGTGAATTTCTCAAAGGTTGTATACCATTCACATAGTTGGTACATAGTAAAAGTATGCAATCTTGCATTATAAGTTATATTTAACCATACTATAATTAAAATTTTAAATTATGAGTAAACTAAATATAATATGAAAAGTTGATTATAGGTTGATTATGTGTGACATTAACTAACTTTTGTTGAGTGTGGTTCATTATGGTTGACATTGGTTGACTTTTTTTAGTGTAATTGAACATCATTGTCTATCGCTGACCCTAATGGACTATGGTTAACTATGGTCGACTTTGGTTGACCACAATTTACCTTGGTTGATGTATTTTATGTTGGTGCATTCTTTAAAGCTTATGTCACATTGTGACATTCATCGTCAACAAATTGGCAACTCCACAGGGAAGTTTGTTTTCAACTGATTTAGAACTCAGAGCTCATGGTTTTGCAGACTAAGAACAACAGGTCAAGAAGATATAATGAGGAATATTATGCAATAGGGGGAAGTGAGCGGATTTAATGGAAAAATGACCGGGAATTTTGGAATAACTCATGAAAAGTGTTAAGTATGAGGGGTTTTACCACTGTATGCATAATCATTCAATCGAAATCTTCTCTTTACTTCAAGGAGAAAATTTATGGATTTTCTCTTTAAAATCTCAAATGGATGAAGAAATGGCAAGAAGAAGCGGGAGATACCTAATCTCTTTATAAAATAGTAGTGAAAGCAGATAACAAATTCAAGTATGATTCAAGGGAAACATCATAACAACTGTGTAAGCTTGATTGTTATTGACTAAAAATTCTTTGCAAGAGTGTCATTGTGGCAGAATTGATCCAATCATCCTATTTTGATCCAATTAACTAGGATATGGTAGAAAACAAAATCATGGCAAAAGTAGAATTTCAAAAAATAAAACAACAGAAATAAAAGATGGAAAAAAAACAGCAGGAAAACTTAAAACGGATAGCATAATTCAAACTACTGTAAGGCCAAAAAGAAAATAGCTCAAAAAGGAAAGAAGAACTAGGCTACTAGTATACAAAAAATCCAAACAACATTAGAACTTTTCACATTGGTCCCTTTCAATGCTTCAAGCGAGAACCGTTAGTGTTGTAGGAAAACAATTACTCCTGTAAATCCTTTAGAATGTAAGAGTTAGTTTCCAGGACAAAATAAATTTTGAAAGGAACCAAACATAACACTTGGAACTCCGAGGTAATTATCATCGTTTTAACGCATATGATTAGATCATCAAGGTAGATGTGGATGTTGATCAATTCATCAAGAGTTGTGTGGATAGGTATTTTAAAAGTGGTACTTGCATCAGGTAATCCAGAAAACATGAATTTATAAGTCATGTTACCCTGAATTGAGATAAGAGTGGTTTTGCGAACATCTTCCCCTTTTACCTTGATTTTATTGTAACCCATAATTTCGTCAAGTAAGGGCCTCATCTGCGACCTTAAAAAACGTTGCATAATTATTTCCATATTGAGAGGAGGAAAATGATTTCTCATAAGAGCCTGAATTAAAGTGCGAAAATGAATGCAATTCCTAATATGATTAGTGATCTTTGAAACGGGTATCCAATTGGAAACCCATTCAGGATAGACTAGAAAAATAATACTAGCCTTTAAGAAATTTTCCAACTCATTTTGAAAAGTTTCTTTAAACACAAAGTTAATAGTCCCTTGTTTTTTCCTAGCTGGTTTCATGCCTCCCTTGATGGGGATAGCATGTTGTGTAAAACTAGGATCAAAACCACGAAGATTCTTGTAGGACCAAGAAAAAACATTTTTAAATCCACCAAGTAGCTTGGCAATCTTCATTTCTTCTTTATCATAATATTGAGTACTTGTTTTAACATTCTTGAAAGATTGGAGTGCCCCAATATTCCAGGAGATGATTTCACCCACCTTCCTTCTTGACCCCTCTTTTCTCTGTTTCTCTTTATTGCCTACATCACTCAATGAAAATGAACTCTCAAGATGAGTCAAGCCCTTAGGAATTTTTTTGTTTTCTATGGATGTCATTTCTTTGGGCTTAAGAGGTTCATCTTGAATGAAATCACAAATGCTCTCATCATTAGGGAAGACTTGCCAAGATTCTACATCATTCGGGGTATGTAAACGATATAGAGATTGAAAAGAATAGTCAGGCTTGTGAGGCAAAGGTTGCTGATCAGGAGAAGCTGCAAAGATAGCCAATCGACCAGCCATTGAATTCAATTCCCTCTTAACATGAGTAATGTTTAAAGATAAGAGGTTTGAGATTAGCGTCCAAACAATTTGGGTGTACTGTTCCATCAACTTATTTCTAGGAGAGCATATCTTACGTATGAGATTCACAACAAGCTCAGAATCTCCAAAAACTGAAAGGTGACCACAGCCAAGATTAATGGTGCTTTCAATTCCTAATAATAAAGCTTTGAATTAAGTGACATTGTTTGTACAATAAAACTCCAACTTGTAAGACAAATTATGAATTTACCCTACAAGGGAAACCAATTAGATAATGCCAGCCCCATTTCCTTCATTAGAGAATGAACCATCAAAGTGCATGTGCCACATATCATCTTCTAAATTGATTTGTTCCAAAGGAATATTATCCTCCTCATCAAAGATGAAATACACTCCTAGGTCCTCTTCGATATAGTTTACACTAGATTGGGGAACACTCTCTATGTAGGGTGAAATCCTTCCCTCTCTAAGGACTATAATGTTATTACCATTCCGAGGCATGGATAAATGTGTCCCATTGAGTGAGAGGTATCCAATTGTTAAGGCTTTCCAATATCTTCCCAAGATAATTGATTAATTGCTTACAGGTATATCAATTACCTGAATGCTGAGGGTTGTCCTTATTTCAGGATGAGTGCATAAAACTAAGTTTGCATCCTTAATCGTGCATATGGTTGTTTTTTGTAGACTATTATAGGAGATAATGCTTCTGGTGTTTTCATTTGTATAGGACAAGCCTATCTCTTCCATAACAATCTTTGACATTACACTTGGGAGCGAACTGCCATCAATGAGGCAACAATGGGCAATCTTATCCATAATCTTTACAGAAATATAAAAAGGGGGATTTTTTATAGGGTATCTAAAGTTATGTACACCTACTCTATTTACAGATGAATATTCTTCGTTTACCTCTTCAGAAAGATTGTCTACAACGGAATTTTTTTCTTCCATGAATGGTTTCATATGCATCTATTGTTCAGGGACAGAAACCATGTCAAAGAGGGTTGTATTTGCTTTGATGTTGGCCAAAGGGTTAAACATTTTAAACTTCCAAGTTTCTTAACCATGAGAATTTTTTCTTTAGAATTCATAAGGCATAGTCTTTATGTTGATGAGGTTCATTTTATTCCTAGAAGAAAAAAGACTAACTTTAAGCCCAAAAGGGAGATTGGAATTTTTATTGTGCATAGAAAATCATCGTTGCAGGTGTTGGAAACAATGTTACAAGAATTGGGACTTGAACAAGGAACAACTTGGCAATATGACCCTTTAGGGGTTATTAATAATAGAAGACTGGAGCTTGCTATTTCAACATATAAGCATCAAAGAAAACCTGATCTTCAACAAATTATAAATATGGATACTTGGGAGGAAATACATAATTTTCTTCAGCGACAGGTAAAAAAAGAGACTCAATCAAATCAAGAAGCAAATATTGACACACCTCTACAACAAGAAAAGGCATTGAAAATGATTCACAATTGGGAACTTCAAGATGACCTAGAAATGGAAAAAGGACAAGAAAACAATAAATATAGAATTTAATTATCATTTAACAATACATTTTAGACCTCAATGGCACTTCCCTGATGTGAGGGAATATTGCATTGTGTGCTAGGGTTGTGTGTGTTAGGGTTGGTGCTGTTGCTACGTTGTGTTCTTCCATGGCAACGCCTGGGGGTGGGGAGGCCGCCCCCCCCCCC
>JASDQU010100418.1:417682-433480 GCA_032191745.1 Picea mariana
GGGGGGGGGGGGGCCCCCCCCCCCCCCCCCCCTCTCCGAGTTCGATCGAGGATGCTTTCCGAAGGCTTGTCAACTATAAAGGTAAGAGGTCCTCTCCTCCGGTGGTTCCAAAATTCATCAAGAAGTTGGAGGAAATTATTGAAATCGCTCTACTTGAAGAGAAACCAATGAAGATAGCTCTGGTGTTGGCTCAAAAAGTTCTAGTGGGTCATTTCATGGGTCTTTGGCCCTCCACCAAGACTACAGATGACTGGATTCAACGAAATTGGAGGCCAAATCTGAAACATGGAGTAACCTATTACCCTGTTGGAAGAGGGTACTTTGTGTTTTCATTCATCTCAGAAGAAGATCGAGACTTAATCTTCAGGAATGGCCCCTATTTCATGGGGACGCAGGGTTTATATCTGAATAAATGGACACCAGATTTTGATCCCTCGGTCGACCTGCCCAAAGAAGTGTCGGTGTGGGTCAGACTACCAAATCTTCCTATGCACTGTTGGGACTTCGACTCACTGCAGAGAATAGGGAACGAAGTTGGAAGGTTCATTGACAGAGTTGATAATAAGGGAAAATACACTTGCGCCATAATCTATGTGGAAGTTGATCTCGAAGCTGGCCTCCCTGAAGCAGTAAAGTTAACCATTGGAACTTGGACCCATTATCAGAAGTTGGACTATGAGCACCTGCCATTCAAATGCCAGAATTGTCAAGAGCATGGTCATTTCCAAAGGCATTGTCCCAAACTGCAAACCACTGGGAAAGAAGACGCAGAAGGCTGGCAGAAGGTGAAGAAAGGGAAAAACTCTAACAATGTTAAAAGCAAGGAGAAAACAACCCAGGAACCAACAAAGGAAGGAAGTTCAAAGCTAAACCCCCAAGAAGCTCCTAAAGAAACTCAAACCCCCACAAACGAACCAGAAGCTGAAAAAGTTCAGGTGCCACTGGTTCCAATTGATCCAATCCCTCTCTCCATGGTCTCCAGTCCGACAAAGGAGCATATCAGCTTGGGTTCGGAAATAGGAGCTGGAACCTCGGAGGAGGGAGATACTAAAGTAAGAAGTCCGCTAGGTACCCCAGACCAGCCAAAGCAGGGTAGGAAGACTGAGAAGAAGCGAAGGGAAGAGCAATCCTACAAGGATGTGGTTCAAGGTTCATAGTACACAATTCCAGAGATGGTGAATACCAGATCGGGGGTGAAACTAGGGAAGACCCCGAAAGGGGGTCACCCTCCACATCCAGGTAAATAATGCAATACATCTCCTGGAACTGTAGAGGACTTGGAAGCACCCTAAAAGAAGAAGCCATAAAGAATTTAGTAAGATTAGTGAGGCCTAAAGTCCTCTAATCCAAGAGACGAAATTGGAGGAGGATGCCCTCCTCCGAGCAAGTAATGCGTTCTGGAAGAAAGGTCCTGGTAGGGCAGTAAGCGCCAAAGGAGCTTCAGGGGGATTAGCAACATTCTGGGACTTCGCAAATCTCGACCTAGTAGAAGAAGAAGGAACCACCCACTGGCTATTTACCAAATTGCACCACAAAGACTCTGGACATCTGATAAGCCTCTTTAATTTGTATGTCCCCGTTTCATATGCTGAGAAAAAAGAATGCTGGGATTCATTAAAACTGTTTCTCAATCTGCATAACCCTGAGAACTTAGTAGTGGCTGGAGATTTAAATGTGACTCTCTCTCTGGCCAAAAAGAAAGGGGGATCAATTGTCCGGGATCCTGCTAGAGAGTGGGTAGAAGACTTGATGTTGGATTGGGAGCTTGAAGATATTTCACCGATCAATGGGAAATTTACTTGGTCCAATAAAAGGATCGGGCCAGGTCACATAGCTGCCCATCTTGATCGTTTCCTCATTCATTCCTCCTTCCTTACCCTTGGAATTATGGTGACCTCCAAGATTCTCCCGCATTATACTTCGGATCACAAACCAATATCTCTCTCCCTCTCTCCTGCGTTATTTCTAGGCCCTATCCCTTTTCAGTTTTGTCCAAACTGGATAGGTCAGGATGGCTTTCTCAACCTTGTATCTAACTCCTGGAAAGAACCTATTTTTGGGTCCCCCTTTTACGTTTGGGAAGAGAATCTCAGAAGACTCAAATTTAACTTGAAAGCATGGGCTAAAAGGTTATGCTCTCCTCTGGACGAAAGGAAAAGAATACAGAAGGCCTTGGAAAGGCATCAATCGATCTTGGAAGAGTCCCCAGTTACCCATGATCTACTCAACTGGGAATCCGAGATTCAAAGGAAGTATCACAAAAGCTGTTCACAGCTCGATTCACAGCTCAATTCTACACTTCTTGCTGGGATATTATAAAAAAGGATTTGTATAGAATGGTTATGAAGTCTCAGAACTGTACCAAGTTGGGTGGCAGTACAAACTCCTCTTTCTTGGCCCTCATCCCAAAAGAAAAAGGTGCTAAAAACTTCAACAGATTCAGGCCTATCTCCCTTTGCAATACAGGATATAAAATCATCACCAAAATAATGGCTAATAGACTCAAAAGAATATTGCCCAAACTGATTCCAGAAAATCAAGATGGGTTTGTGAGAGGGAGACAGATTCTGGATAACATTATTTTAGTCCAAGAAGCCATTCACACCAGCTGTAAGAAAAAAGAGAAGGGCATGGTTATCAAGCTAGATCTGGCCAACACCTTTGATAGAGTCAAGCACGACTTTCTTTTTACAGTCATGAGGAACTTTGGGTTCAATCAGAAATTTATTGAGTGGGTTAAGGCCTGTATTTTATCCCCTTGCATAGCCCCTGTTGTAATAGATATTAAAATCATTTCTGTTGCCCAAGATTTGAAAGGATGTCAAGGAGGCCATGACTGCTGAGATATAGAAGGTGTGACAAAAGCTAAGCTTTATTGGCGAGTAATTTAAGCAAACCAAACGAAGATGTTTTCGATTTCTTCCATCAATGACACGGAATCAAAGAGTCAATGGGAGCCTTTGGCACCAACAAAAGAAGCTCAGGAATTTCGATTGACACAAACATATCAGGGAGCTCTTTTGCACTTGCAAGCTGGAGAATATTTGAAAGCTCAAAATTTGTTCGAGGCTATTATACAGGACCCTCTCATAGCAAGTGCAGAGTTAGAACACATTGCAAGTGATGGTCATATGCTTCAACTCAGGTTCTTGGCATTGAAGAATTTGACTAATGCGTTTGCCCAACAAGGCTGCATGTACTATGAAAAAGTTGTGCAGTCCTAACAACTGGAATTGTATGGAGAAGCTCTTGGAGGTGCTCATTGCGATTGGAGATGAAGTTGCTTGCCTTGCAGTTTCAAAACTACTCCTCAGAAAATGGCCTGCACATTCACGCGCTTGTCTTGTTAAAGTGTGATTGAGGAACCACCATCGGTTCCATTTGAGATATGTGGCATAGATAAACTAGATCCAAAGCACATCAGTTTATGTTTCCCTGAGAAGAGAAAACTTGCAGATGTTGAAGAGATTGAAAATTGTTCAAAGAAAAGAAAAATTGAGCAGGTGGAACTACACTTACCAGAGGCTTCATGGGGTGCACTTATAGATACATTATTAAATGTTATAAAGTCAAAGTTGTCTAATAATAGTGAGCATGACAATGAATCTGAGGGAGTCGCCTGTCATAGTAATAACAAATGGTTGATAAATGGTAAAGTAAAGTTTTTAGTGAGAAACATGGAGATAACTAAAGGGAATTCAAAGTCACACATCTTTGAAATGCAATGATGTTCTTCAGAGAGTGGAAGGAACAACAGTACGGGAACTGATTCACCTTTAGATTGTGTATCTGAAGCTTTTGGTGATTCTTTTATAGACAAAAGAACAGGCATGGTCAGAATCTGCAGAGATGGTTCCTTTATTGAAAACAACATTGAGAGGATCTATACTATTAAAGTTAGGGTTGTTCCTTACTAACTATGCCCATTATGGAGGAGTTTCGAACTCTTTCAAGGCCATTTGATCGTTTATTGCGCCCTGGAGCAAGTAGATCTTCAACAGTTCGTGCATATGCCTTGGTAATTTATGACCAGAATACTGAAAGAAGCCGAGGATTTGCCTTTGCAACAATGAGCAGTGTCGAGGATGCCAATGCTCTCATTGAGAATCTGGATGGAAGTCAATACGGTGGTCGTACGTTGCGGGTCAACCTACGAGAGGAGGCAAGTCGCTCGTTGCGGGTAAACTTACGAGATAAGCCAAGGTCGAAGCAAAGAAATCAAACCAACAACAATGGCCAACATCGAGTATATATAGGTAATTTGTCATGGGATGTAAATGTAGAAATCCTCAACGAAGTGTTCTGCGAGCATGGTAACTTGCTGGATGTGAAAATAGTGTTTGACCGGGAAACAGGAAGATCTCGAGGCTTTGGGTTTATTACTTTCTCAACACAGTCTGCTATTGCTTCATTGAATGGAAAGGAATTGGAAGGTCAGGCCATGCGGGTGGATTTGGCATTATCGAGAAGAAATACTGAATGAAATCATTGATAAACTAAATTGAGTTCTTGAAAGCAAAGACTTAGCACTCTGGAAAAGACGCCATGATAACTTTTAGATAGCCTGATATTTTCCTTTTCCACACAATGGTATGATGGATATTCCACTGTATTCAGCCTGGAATTTTGCTGGTATGGACGTGCAACTCGGGAAAACGTATGTACACGTTGGCCATGAGGATGGCCATGTTATAAACATATGTTTTACAAAAATCATATTGTTTTCCATGAAGTTCTAATCAGGAGGTTCGAGATAAGATTTGATTCGAAAGGATGGCACATTTTGGAGTCGTTTAATTCATCCAGAAGCAATATCACGAGCCGAAGAAGCATGGGCACCACGTGCTGCAAGAAGCACCAAAAGTTATGCAGAGGTTCCCCCACCTGACAAAAAAGAAAAGAAGCGCCCGACTAGAAAGGAGGTCAGGTTAGGGAATAACCAGAGGAACAGAGCGAAGGGACGCAGACTGACAAACAAATAAATAGACAGGGGTCCCGATGTTAAGAAATCCTTGGCCAGCCATCCCTACCGTTACCTGGAGTTACGTGGATTGACAGCCTTTTTGGACCAGCAGGAATTGCAAGTAGGAGACAACTTCACTTATGAAATAGAAGCTGCTATTCGAACCGCATCCTTGCACGTCACCGTTTTCTCTCGGAGATATGCGGAATCAAGTTGGTGCCTCAATGAGCTCCTCCTGATGTTAGAATCGGGGCTCCCATTATCCCTGTGTTTTACCATGTCGATCCAGCCAACCTTCATTGGACACTGAGAAAAGATGGAACGACGCAGAATAAAAAGAGAAAATATATAAAGAGAAACTATACGCGACCTCAAAATGAAGAAAACCTACGACCGTCAACTCGTGAAGAAAATCCTCCACCACTATTCAAAACTGGAGCAATGCTCTTTCGCGTGTTGCAGACATAAGTGGGTTAGATCTTCTGAAACCTCTTCCGAAGAGGGTTTCATTGTAAATGTCTGAGTTTTTTTTGTAAGCCATTTATAGACTGAGTTTTTGTAAATTGTTAATGGAGCAATAAAGATGGTTTTTCCTTGTGACTGTGAGATTCATCACGGTTGATTTTCTTTCAGCATGTTTTCTTCTCCTTCGACTGTGTTAAATTGTTTGGATTTCATTTATGTATTCCTTACTCGCAGTTGATGTGTTGCCATAATCTTATGTCTTCCTTAATCCATTACAGCTGCATTACATTTTGTTTTCTTCTAACCGATGGGCTTAGTTGTACTACTATAACGAAAAGGATAAGGGTGTTTTTGTACTTGTTTATTGCCTTTCCTCTGCACCAGCTATCAGTTGTGTAAGACCAATCTGCATTTTCATAACTCTGCATATATCCTTCGCTACGGCGGTCGTCGACCTTTCCTTTTTCTTTCCGCTACCGCATCATGACAATTAAAGCGTTGGAAGATAGACTTACTTTGCTTCACTTTCTGCAAGTTATTTGATCTCTGTTATTGTCTCTTTTTCTCGGTTTTCATTTGACTCCATGCCCAATGGACCTTTTCCTGGTTTAACCCCCAAACCCCATGAATCCAAGACCATATTTCACCCATAAATCTACCCACCTTTTTCATGCTATTTAAATTCCTATCGTGACATTTTTCGAGAGATCCCTCTCAGGTTGGAAGAGGGCAGCTTCTAATCCAAAGTGGTTCGAGGTTGCCTCGGGATTGATTTGCTGCAACCCATTTCAGTTCTGAGTGTCAACATTTTGGCGCCGTTGCCGGGGATTTTCGAAGTTGATCCCTGGGAGAACGACATTGTTATAGTCCTATGGCCTGGTTGAGCAGTCAGCCATAGGAAAATATTGGTTGCACATGCTCTGGCAACTCCATTAAAAGCTTTTGATGGTGATTTCACTGGTAGGAGAACTCAGAATTGCTGCCTTCACGCTAGGTCTCCTAATGGATGGAGGCACCTGGTCTACTGTTCTTGGCACTTTACGAGAAAGCGCCATCCCTAGTTGGAGCCGATGTTGTAACAGATATTAAAATCGACTCTGCTGCCCAATATTTGAAAGGCTGTCAAGGAGACCATGACTGCTGAGATACAGAAGGTGTGACAAAAGCTAAGCTTTATTGGCGAGTAATTTAAGAAAAGAAGGCGTGACAAAAGCTAAGCTTTATTGGCTAGTAATTTAAGAAAACCAAACGAAGATGTTTTCGATTGCTGCCATCAATGACACGGAATCAAAGAGTCAATGGGAGCCTTTGGCACCAACAAAAGAAGCTCAGGAATTCCGATTGACACAAACATATCAGGGAGCTCTTTTGCACTTGCAAGCTGGAGAATATTTGAAAGCTCAAAATTTGTTCGAGGCTATTATACAGGACCCTCTCATAGCAAGTACAGAGTTAGAACACATTGCAAGCGATGGTCATATGCTTCAACTCAGGTTCTTGGCATTGAAGAATTTGGCTAATGTGTTTGCCCAACAAGGCCGCATGTACTATGAAAAAGCTATGCAGTCCTAACAACTGGAATTGTATGGAGAAGCTCTTGGAGGTGCTCATTGCGATTGGAGATGAAGTTGCTTGCCTTGCAGTTTCAAAACTAGAAAATGGCCTGCACATTCACGTGCTTGCCTTGTTAACTGCAAAACTAGAAAATGGCCTGCACATTCACGTGCTTGCCTTGTTAAAGTGTGATTGAGGAACAACCATCGGTTCCATTTGAGATACGTGGCATAGATAAACTAGAGCCAAAGCACATCAGTTTATGTTTCCCTGAGAAGAGAAAACTTGCAGATGTTGAAGAGATTGAAAATTGTTCAAAGAAAAGAAAAATTGAGCAGGTGGAACTGCACTTACCAGAGGCTTCATGGGGTGCACTTATAGATACATTATTAAATGTTATAAAGTCAAAGTTGTCTAATAATAGTGAGCATAACAATGAATCTGAGGGAGCCGCCTGTCATAGTAATAACAAATGGTTGATAAATGGTAAAGTAAAGTTTTTAGTGAGAAACATGGAGATAACTAAAGGGAATTCAAAGTCACACATCTTTGAAATGCAACGATGTTCTTCGGAGAGTGGAAGGAACAGCAGTACGGGAACTGATTCACCTTTAGATTGTGTATCTGAAGCTTTTGGTGATTCTTTTGTAGACAAAAGAACAGGCATGGTCGGAATCTGCAGAGATGGTTCCTTTATTGAAAACAACATTGAGAGGATCTATACTATTAAAGTTAGGGTTGTTCCTTACTAACTATGCCCATTATGGAGGAGTTTCGAACTCTTTCAAGGCCATTTGATCGTTTATTGCGCCCTGGAGCAGGTAGATCTTCAACAGTTCGTGCATATGCCTTGGTAATTTATGACCAGAATACTGGAAGAAGCCGGGGATTTGCCTTTGCAACAATGAGCAGTGTCGAGGATGCCAATGCTCTCGTTGAGAATCTGGATGGAAGTCAATATGGTGGTCGCACGTTGCGGGTCAACCTACGAGAGGAGGCAAGTCGCTCGTTGCGGGTATACTTACGAGATAAGCCAAGGTCGGAGCAAAGAAATCAAACCAACAACGATGGCCAACATCGAGTATATATAGGTAATTTGACATGGGATGTAAATGAAGAAATCCTCAACGAAGTGTTCTGCGAGCATGGTAACTTGCTGGATGCGAAAATAGTGTTTGACCGGGAAACAGGAAGATCTCGAGGCTTTGGGTTTATTACTTTCTCAACACAGTCTGTTGTTGCTTCATTGAATGGAAAGGAATTCGAAGGTCGGGCCATGCGGGTGGATTTGGCATTATCGAGCAGAAATACTGAATGAAATCATTGATAAACTGAATTGAGTTCTTGAAAGCGAAGACTTGGCACTCTGGAAAAGACGCCATGATAACCTTTAGATAGCTTGATATTTTCCTTTTCCACACAATGGTATGATGCATATTCCACTGTATTCGGCCTGGAATTTTGCTGGTATGGACGTGCAACTCGGGCAAACATATGTACACGTTGGCCATGAGGACGGCCGTGTTATAAACATATGTTTTACAAAAATCATATTGTTTTCCATGAAGTTCTAATCAGGAGGTTCGAGATAAGATTTGATTCGAAAGGATGGCACATTTTGGAGTCGTTTAATTCATCCAGAAGCAATATCACGAGCCGAAGAAGCATGGGCACCACGTGCTGCAAGAAGCACCAAAAGTTATGCAGAGGTTCCCCCACCTGACAAAAAAGAAAAGAAGCGCCCGGCTAGAAAGGAGGTCAGGTCAAGGAATAACCAGAGGAACAGAGCGAAGGGACGTAGACTGACAAACAGACAAATAAACAGGGTCCCGATGTTAAGAAATCCTTGGCTAGCCATCCCTACCGTTACCTGGAGTTACGTGGATTGACAGCCTTTTTGGACCAGCAGGAATTGCAAGTAGGAGACAACTTCACTTATGAAATAGAAGCTGCTATTCGAACCGCATCCGTGCACGTCACCGTTTTCTCTCGGAGATATGCGAAATCAAGTTGGTGCCTCAATGAGCTCCTCCTGATGTTAGAATCGGGGCTCCCATTATCCCTGTGTTTTACCATGTCGATCCAGCCGACCTTCGTTGGACACTGAGAAAAGATGGAACGACGCAGAATAAAAAGAGAAAATATATAAAGAGAAACTATAAGCGACCTCGAAATGAAGAAAACCTACGACCGTCAACTCGTGAAGAAAAGCCTCCACCACTATTCAAAACTGGAGGAATGCTCTTTCGCGTGTTGCAGACATAAGTGGGTTAGATCTGAAGGAGTTTAATGAGATCGAGGGGAGACTAAAAATTAGTTTCGACGCACAGAAAAAATGTCTGGTCGATGTTAACACTGAAAATGTCATACAGATGCATGACCACCTCTCAAAGACTGGACTGAGCAGAATGCGAACACGAATCTGAATGATAGAACAAGATAGCTTCGCAGATGCGTTTGTGAACGAGTATCTTGGTGGCATCGTCAAGGTGAACGTTATGAGAGGCAATCTTTCCATGGCCGACCTCGGGCGCTTGTCGGAGTCGCAAAATCTGTGGATGCCTCTTATTGAGACGAACTCTCTCTTTGTTGATTAAAGGGGAACGAATGATGCAAATATCGTTATGAAACAATCTGTTCATGGCGTTGAAAACTACAATTGCTGCAGTACGAGTAACTGCGTTGCACATGTCTAGGAGAGCTGCTACATCGACTAGATAAGCGAGCAGTTTCGAGATCTTACAAACTTTGCAAAGGTGTACTGCTGCACCTACACTGAGGTGTACTCTCGGTGTTGCAAATGCAATATATAAACAGTATGGTTTGGATATGACAATAATCCCACCGTTGGTGGATTGCACCCAGCTATGGGTGTTTCTCCTGCAGCTCTTGTTTGGCGACGTTTAATGAAGATCATTCAGAAAGGCCACGCAAATGCTGAGTCTTGTCCACTTGTCAAAAGATTGATAACGTTCAACGACGCACCTGTCATTCGCACAGTTCAGGGAAGGCGAACCAGTGCAGTTTCTCGGAATCCAAGAGTTTTATTTTTTCTGTTTAAAAGAATGATGTATAGAACAGAAAAGGGCGGGGGGCGCATGAGCGCAGGGAGGGGGAAACCTCTTCTGAAGAGGGTTTCATTGTAAATGTTTGAGTTTTTTGTAAGCCATTTATGGACTGAGTTTTTGTAAACTGTTAATGGAGCAATAAAGATGGTTTTTCCTTGTGACTGTGAGATTCATCATGGTTGATTTTCTTTCAGCATGTTTTCTTCTCCTTCGACTGTGTTAAATTGTTTGGATTTCATTTATGTATTCTTTACTCGCAGTTGATGTGTTGCCATAATCTTATGTCTTCCTTAATCCATTACATCTGGATTACATTTTGTTTTCTTCTAACCGATGGGCTTCGTTGTACTACTATAACGAAAAGGATTAGGGTGTTTCTGTACTTGTTTATTGCCTTTCCTCTGCACCAGCTATCAGTTGTGTAAGACCAATCTGCATTTTCAGAACTCTGCATATATCCTTCGCTACGGCGGCCGTTGGCCTTTCCTTTTTCTTTCCGCTACCGCATCATGACAATTAAAGCGCTGGAAGATAGACTTACTTTGCCTCACTTTCTGCAAGTTATTTGATCTCTGTTATTGTCTCTTTTTCTCAGTTTTCATTTGAATCCATGCCCAATGGACCTTTTCCTGGTTTAACCCCCAAACCCCATGAATCCAAGACCATCTTTCACCCATAAATCTGCCCACCTTTTTCATGCTATTTAAATTCCTATCGTGACATTTTTCGAGAGATCCCTCTCGGGTTGGAAGAGGGCAACTTCTAATCCAAAGTGGTTCGAGGTTGCCTTGGGATTGATTTGCTTCAACCCATTTTAGTTCTGAGTGTCAAATCAAGAAAGCCATCTTCAATATGGATCCTGACAAAGCTCTTGGGCTGGATGGGTTCAGAGCTCGATTCTACACTTCTTGCTGGGATATTATAAAAAAGGATTTGTATAGAATGGTTATGAAGTCTCAGAACTGTACCAAGTTGGGTGGCAGTACAAACTCCTCTTTCTTGGCCCTCATCCCAAAAGAAAAAGGTGCTAAAAACTTCAACAGATTCAGGCCTATCTTCCTTTGCAATACGGGATATAAAATCATCACCAAAATAATGGCTAATAGACTCAAAAGAATATTGCCCAAACTGATTCCGGAAAATCAAGGTGGGTTTGTGAGAGGGAGACAGATTCTGGATAACATTATTTTAGTCCAAGAAGCCATGCATACCAGCTGTAAGAAAAAAGAGAAGGGCATGGTTATCAAGCTGGATCTGGCCAACGCCTTTGATAGAGTCAAGCACGACTTTCTTTTTGCAGTCATGAGGAACTTTGGGTTCAATCATAAATTTATTGAGTGGGTTAAGGCTTGTATTTCAGCCCCTTGCATAGCCCCCTTGATTAATGGTTGTCCTGCAAACTTTTTCCAGGCCTCAAGGGGGTTAAGGCAAGGCTTCCCTCTTTCCCCTGTGCTCTATGTCATCCAAGCCTCAGTGTTAAGCTTCCAATTGCAGAGATGTCTCCAAAACAGGCCCCTTTCAGGCATCAGAGTTGTCCCAAAGGTCAAGGATGTTAACCACGCCCAGTTCGCTGATGACACCCTTTTACTGGGCGATGCCAACCTTAATACAGCAAGGAACTTCAAATATGAACTTGACTATTATAAAGACAGCTCTGGTAGCGAAATAAACTTTCACAAAAGTAAGATTTATGGGTGGAATTGCACTCCGTGTGAAATTCTGCAGTTATCCCAGATTCTTGAGATGGAAGGTATCACAATCTAGGACACTTTCACCTATCCGGGGATCCCAATCTTTAAAGCCTCCCCTAAGGTCGTTCATTGGCTGTCCCTTTTGGACAAACTCAAAAAAAAGATCCATGCCTGGGGAGAAATTTGGCTCAACAAAGCAGGCAAAGTTATCTTGATGAACTCGGTCATTACCAGCCTCCCAATTTACCAGTGCTCGGTTCTTCTTGCTCCCAAAACTATAACAAACAAAATAGATGAAATGCTTCGGCCATTTCTTTGGGAAGGTGGTAGAAATTGTGAAAAGAAGCTCCACTTAGTAAGATGGGACAAGGTCAAGAAGCCAAATATGGAAGGGGGCCTTCATATAAGAGATGTGGCTATCCACAATCTTGTCATGGGAGGTAAAATTCTTTGGAATATGATCACGGGGAAAAGAACTTGGAGCAAGAAAATTCTCAGGAAAAAATACTTCATAGGTGATAAAGAGAGATGCCTTAAGAAGCCTACTAAAGTGCAGAAAGGATCCCCGATTTTTACCCTGTGCAAAAGAGCCCTTCCTCATTTCATTTCAAATCTCACCTG
Organism: Picea mariana; assembly: GCA_032191745.1. Lineage (NCBI taxonomy): Eukaryota > Viridiplantae > Streptophyta > Pinopsida > Pinales > Pinaceae > Picea > Picea mariana. Next base: position 430,045 of record JASDQU010100418.1, read on the forward strand.
GATCCCGAGGAACGGGGAAAAAATTAGAATCTGGGAGGACTCCATTCTTGGAGAACTGCCCCTTATTTGGTTAAGTGAACTGAGGAACATTAAAGATTGGCTTCTGTCTAATAATTGCAGAATGTTATGGGACATCTCCCTTTGGAGTAATGATGATAATGAATCCTGGGAAGGCTGGAATCTAGGAGATTATCTGGATGAGCTTAAGGAGGAAGCCGCACTTCTGCTTGATTTTCTACAAGGGAAGTCACCAATCAGTGCCAGATCCAAGGATAAGCGGGGATGGGGATCAGACATGGGGTTATATACAGCAGCAACTGGCTACTCTGCTATTCTGGATATGCCGTGGGTCCCTCCCAATCCAGCCCCATGGAAAGCTCTCTGGAATTTTCCCTCAATTCTTAAAGTAGATATTTTTATATGGACCTTGCTCCACAACAACATATTAACCAGCGATAATCTAAAGAGGAAAGGCTGGGAAGGGCCTTCATGATGTCCTCTGTGTAATCAGGCTGAAGAAACTGCTGAGCATCTCTTCTTTATTTGTGATTTTTCTAAAGAAGTTTGGGGGCTTCTCTTAGGATCAGTTTCCTTAACTCTTCCAACCTCAGCCTCAGAGCTTCTAAGCAGATGGATGTCTTTATCTCCTTTCAATATGAGCAAGAAAAATCTCCTCAAAATTACCTGGATGTGGACCCCCAAATTCTTGTGCTGGAAGATATGGCTGGAGAGGAATAATAGAATCTTCAAGGAGGAAAGTAGACTGCCATCCCAGGTGGCTATTAAAGCCCGAACTATGCTCTCTGAAGCCTTAAGCTCGAAGATTTCCATTAGAAACTCGATCCCCCTCTTGGTTGAAGAAGAATGTTGGCTTAAGGAGTTCACCCAGAATCAGCAAAGCATGGAAGTAACCAAACCCCCTCAAAAGATGAATTGGGAAATTCGGATGGAGGAGCATGACTTCATCAAATGGAGATCTACTCTTTATGAATGGTGCCTCTTTTTCGATGGGGCCTCAAAAGGGAACCCCAGTCAAGCTGGAGGAGGTGGCATTATTATTGAGCTCTCTGGCACACTCCATCTGTCATATGCTTGGGGTTTAGGATATGCCTCCAATAATCAAGCTAAGTATCCATCTCTGTGGCAAGGTCTCACACAAGCGATGCAGTTGAACGTCCAGAAGATTACGATTTTTGGTGACTCCAAACTGGTTGTTGAAGTGTTGAATTCTAAGAAGACCCCAAAGGATATTACTCTTGCCCACACGTACAAGAAAGTCCTTCTTCTGCTGTTGCAGTTCAGGAAATATAAGATTTATCACGTTTTGAGGATTCTCAATAGACTGGCAGACGCTGAGGCTAACCGTGGTACGCTCCTGAGAAAAACCCAGTTGACTCTAAATGGAGAAATATCAAACCATACAATTCCCTAAGACTATGGTCGCACTTGACGTGTCTCATCACGCGGGCAATCCAACTGCATATGAAGGATCTCGGATCGATCTGAATCAGTATAGATATCGCTGGACTAGCAATAATCTTCGCTTAGAGATTCGCCGTCATTGGCAAGCTAGGATGTGATCACGGGTTTTGGTAGGTTACAAGGAATATAGAGGGAACCACCCGAAGCCATTCTTCAGTATCTTTGTTAGTCGCAGGTATTTGCAGAGCACAAAAGAGAAGCAACGTTACAGGAGCAAAAGCAATGGAGTCATCCTCAAAGCCATCTCTTTCTCCTCGGGAAAGACTCGACATGCTAAAAATAGAGTTGGAGAACGTCAGAGCAACCACAAATAAGGGGAAATGGGAATCGCTGAACATCGAGATCCAGGATCTAAGGGAAGAATTAACAGAATACCTCCAGGCGAGCCTCAAGGACGTTGCTATTATCACGGGCAATCTGGGATATCGTCTCTGCAAGCTGGAGAAACAGGTCGAAGAACTAACCAAGGTGATCAGCAAGATCTCGGATGCTACAGCAGAGGCCATCTCCAAAATTGGGTAAGGCAGGACAACGGTGGTGGGCTTTGCTTGTCAGCCCTCAGTTTTCTCTATCGACCTTTGCAAAAGATCGTGTATTCGATAAATAGTAGACTAGGTTATTATATGTCTATGAATCACCAGAATCTAGATTTCTGGTTTTTTTTTGGTAAGGATGTGTGTGCCAAGATGAAGATGAAGATCAACATAGTAGACTTGAATATGTATTGTAAGGCCCTGGCAGCCCTTTCCGCCAGACTCTAAATAAAAATCTTTAATCGTTCTTGTAAAAAAAAAAAAGAAATATAGAATTTAAGAGATCATAGATGATGGTTGAGAGGAAGAATTTCAACTTGAGACAGGAACATTGACAAAGATTCAAAAGAAGTTGTTTACTCAATAGACACTCTTCCATCAATATTCATGAAGCCACTAGGAGAAGGGTCTACTGATATCAAGCCATAAAGTGTATTTACCAAATATGATGATATGAAATAAAAGAATGAACAAATTAAAAAGCTTTGGAGCCAAAAGTTAAATTAGGGTTCTCCAGATACAAGATTGTTATCTGGAATCAACTTTAAAAAAGGAAGGTTGAATTCGGAAATATTAGAATCATTTGGTCCAAGCATTCAAGAACATGACAATTATAAGGCATCTAAATTTTTTTAAAATCTTGATGACATTCCCTCAAAAGAAAAAATGGGCCTACATAATCAGACAAGAGAAATGGTCAATATAGATATTTTGAAGACTACCCTTAGCTTACAGAGATTGAAGAAAATGAATAATCAAGTTAAACAACAGTTGAAGTAGGAGAAAAGAAGTTCAAGAGTGAAGCATATGAGAATAGATGATTTAGAGAAAAAGTTAGTTAAATAAGAGATGATGCTACAAATGAAGAACCTATTCAAAAGATGGTAAGTGACAAAGATAATGAAATTGTTATTTAAAAAAAGAGATTAAAGTTGTCTGATGTGGTTCATGTACAGACCCCAGAGCTTTTGGCCATTCAAAAGGAAAAGGAAAAATTGATTGAAGTCATAGCAAAGATAAATGAAATTTTTTTCTCTCTACAACAACGAATACAAGTACTAAAACAAGGAATACACTCATCATCTTTAGATGGCACATTTGCAGGGAGTTCAAAGGAATTATCCAGGGCATTAACTAATCTAAATGCTAAAGAAATTCAGCTAGACGAATCAAGAAGGACAATTTTAAATTATGAAACTAAGATGAATATTTGAAAGAGCATATTGGGGAAAAGGAAACACAACTCAAAGACATACAATGATCAAAATAAAAAATTGTAGGAAGAGTATGATACTTTGAAGAGCAATCTTTATGGAAAATCCTATTTAATGGGAGCACGCCATTTAATTTGGGATAAAATTATGGAGCCAGTGAATAAGATGTGGAAATGCTTTATAATAATGGAGGAAGAGACTAAATTG
>JASDQU010100418.1:452469-471818 GCA_032191745.1 Picea mariana
TTAAGAATGGAGTTGAGTACATTGTTAGAGCCCATACAAAGAAGATGAATTTATCACTTGTAAATGCGGGACAAATGAAGAGATTAGTCAATGCTAGCAAGAATTTTGTTCTCTTAATGATTAAACCCAAAGATGATATTGAAAACAAAGTTTTCCAAGGTTGTGATACAAAGTTGAAATCTGATATATATGAGGTTGTTAATCAATATGATGAAATGTTTAAGGAACCAAAGGGATTACCTCCAAAAAGGGGTATCCAACATGAAATTCAATTGCAGCAAGATTGTCCTCTTCCAAACATTGGTATGTACAGGATGTCAGTCATGGAGAATGTTGAAATTAAAAAACAAATCCAAGAGTTGATCGACAAAGGGGTTATTGTACCAAGCTCATCGTCATGTGGGTGTCCAATTGTGTTAGTTCCAAAGAAACATGGTACATGGCGTATGTGTGTTGATTTCAGGGCTTTGAACAAAATTACGGTAAAGAATCGTTATCCTCTTCCTAGAATCGATGATTTGCTTGATCAATTGAAAGATGCTAAATATTTTACTAAGTTATATTTGAGAAGAGGATATCATCAGATCAGGATTGCTGAGGGAGACACATGGAAGACAGCTTTCAAAACAAAGCAAGGTTTGTTTGAGTGGATGGTAATGCCTTTTGGACTTTGCAATGCACCTGCTACTTTCATGAGAGTTATGAATGATGTCTTAAGGCCTTTTCTTGATGATTGTGTTATTGTCTACTTAGATGACATTTTGATCTTTAGCAAATCTCGTGAAGAGCATGTTAAACATGTGAGACAAGTTTTGGATGTTTTGAGAAAGGAAAAATTGTTTTTGAAGATGTCCAAATGTGAGTTTGGAAAGACTTCACTTATTTACTTGGGGCATATTGTTGGTGGAGGTGAATTAAAAATTGATTCCTCCAAGGTCAAAGTCATATTGGAATGGCCCAAGCCCAACAATGTGACAGAGGTAAGAAGTTTTTTGGGAGCAGCCCAATATTGGAGGAATTTTATTGCTAATTTTTCTTCCATTGCAGCTCCATTACATGCAGTGACAAGTGTCAAGCAAGTTTTCCAATGGGGAGGCAAGCAACAAAAGGATTTTGATACTTTGAAAGAGAAGATCAGTTCAGCGCCAGTTCTTGCACTTCCAAATTTAAGACAACCTTTTGAAATCCAAATAGATGCAAGCAATTATGTAATGGGAGCAGTCTTGCTACAACATGGTAAGCCCATTTGTTTTCATTGTGAAACTTTTAATGGTTCCGTGATTAACTATCCTACTTATGATAAGGAGTTGTATGCATTGGTACAAATTGTGAAAAAATGGAAACATTATTTGTTGGGGAAAGAAACCATTGTCCACACAGATCATCAACCACTGCAATACTTACAATAAAAAACAAAGCTACAACAAGCTAGGCACTTCAGATGGATGGGTTTTCTACAATAGTTCCACTTGGTCATCAGGTATAAGAAGGGAATTTATAAAAAAGTTGTTGATATGCTTTCAAGGCCTATTATTAGTGCTTCAGTTATTCATAAGCATAGTCCTACCATGCATGAGAGTTATGTTGAGCAATATGCTTTAGATACTGATTTTAAAGAAGTATATGAGACTTTGTGTCATTTTAACCATGTTGAGGAATTGGATTACCATGTGCATGATAATATTTTGTATCATCTTGGAAAGCTATGTATTCCACAAGATGAAAAAATCAACATAATAAGAGAAGCCCATTCTTCTCTTATTGCTGGTCACTTTGGTGTAGGCAAAACAGTGGCTAATTTGCAAAGGTACTGCTATTGGCCTAAAATGAATGAAAGTGTTTCGAGATATGTTTGAGGATGTTCGTTATGTGCCACAAGAAAACCTAGCAATCGAAAGTTGGGTTTGTATACTCCACTTCCGGTTCCTTCTTGTCCTTGGGAAAGTATTTCTATGGACTTTGTAGGAGGTCTACCTATGTCTAAACGAAATCATGATTATCTTTATGTTGTGGTTGATTGATTTAGAAAAATGTGTATTTTGATGCCTTGTAAGAAGCAGGTTACAGCTGAAAAAATGACACAAATGTTTTTTCAAAATGTTTGGGTACATTCTGGATTGCCTAAATCCATTATTTCTGATCGGGATTCTCGATTTGTTGGAAGTTTTTGGTCGAGTTTATGGGCACTCATGGACACCAAACTGAAAAAGAGCACATCTTTTCATCCGCAAACTGATGGTCAGACAGAAGTGGTAAATAGAACGGTGGTGCATCTTCTTCGTGGTTATTGCAGCAAGCATCTTAAACTTTGGGATGAGCATTTACACTACATTCAGCATGCTTACAATCGAGCTAAGCACTCTTCAACTCAAACGTCTCCATTTGAAGCATGTTTTGGATATTTGCCCAAATATCCTTTAGATTTTATCTTTGGGAAGGATATTTCTATTGATGGTCAGTATGACATTGATAGGGCAGAAAAGTTAATTGAACAAATTCAGTCGATACATCAGATGGTGCAAGATCAGTTGGAAAAGAGTCAAGCCAAGTACAAGACGAGACATGACAAGCATTGTGTTGATCAAAGTTTCCAAGTAGGAGATGAAGTTTGGCTTTACATCAGTAAGGAGAGGCTTAAAGGAGAAGGTAAAAAATTGAAACCAATTCGATATGGTCCTTTTAAGATTATTGATAAGATTGGTAACAATGCCTTCCATTTGGATTTGCCTCCTTATATGCAAATGTATGCAAATGTATGCAGTTGTTAATGTTGAGAATTTGAAATTGTTTGAGCCTCCTTTGATTGATGATCAAAGAGAGCATGTTCAGATTCCTTCTATAGATGATTTTTCCCCAGAGTATCTTAGAGAACTGCATGAAGACACAATCCTTGACAAGAGAATGTGAACTTCAAAACGAGGAAATGTGGAGTATCTTCGAGTTGGTCTTAAAGGCACAAATCTAAGCAAAGCCAAGTGGATTAAGGTTGGAAAGGTGAGGGAACTATATCCTCATCTTCAGATAGACTGAAAATAGTCTTTTGGAGGTCCAAAAGCTTTCCAATGGGGAGGTGTGATCCAGGGGATCAAATTTTGCTCAAAATTCAAAGTGCTTAGAATCGCTTCAAATCAAACGGGGGTGTAGGCCTCGTCGTTACTAACCCAACGCAACTCGTTTGGGTTCAAACAGAAGTTAGGAGCGAGAGATATCGCGTTCTGTTCAAAATGACAAACAGACAAAAAAGGGATGTTGACTGTACAGTCCGTACGGATGCTGACGTTGCATGTCTGTACGACACGTGGTAGAGCTGGATTGGTAGGACCATACGACACATGGCATTCATTGGTTGACAAATGTGGATGAATGATATTGCGACATCTGGCAGATTTTGATTGGTTGTATGGTGCCACGTGGCACCTTGTTATTGGTTGATGGTTTAAAATTTATTGAAGTCCATGGGGATCGAGCCCCAGACCTCCCCACCGGTCCAAACCTTTGCAAAGTCTGTGCTGCCAGCATACCCCACTATATTTCTTATTATATATATGGTTTTGAATACATTAAAGTTTGAGTTGGTGTATGGTTCGCGCGGGGGTCCAAGCTGGGGCTTAGCCCCAGCCCTCGGTCATGTATACTATATCATATGACCCGTAGTCACACCATTGGTGCGCACGATTTGGTTTTGGTTTTGTATATGGTTTAAACAGTTATAACGCCTGCCACTTGTCCCTTTTCTATTCGCCTTTGGGACAAATCCCTGTTTGCGTTTGCGCGTAGTCACATGGGCCACATGACCTCAGCCTTGGCGGTTAGGGGCTAGGTGCGCTTGTAACTGTCCTACAGTTCAGAATCGTTTGTGCGGTTGCGCCTGGTGCTAAGTTTTAACACTTAAATATGCGTGGAGCCTAGGTTGAGCCAACAAGGGTGCAATTTGTCGATGCAGAGACAACAACTTTAAAGGGGAACTTCCACGAAGCCTATCTTCTTCAAGTTTTGGCCAAACGAGGTGACAAAAAAGCCCAACTAGGGGTTTTTGGACGTTCTAGAGCCATTGGAGCCATCTATTTGGAATTTTGAGCATTGTAAAGCACATTTTTGAGCACTTTGAGCAAATAATACAAAAGATCCATTGGAAGCTGGACCAGGAGATGTAGCCCAAGAAAGGGGTGAACTCCTTTATCATTTGTTGTGTTATGTGTTTTCTGTTCACTTTTTATTGATGCTTTTTATATGCATCTTGAATGAGTAATTTCCATAACAGTTGTGTTTCAAATTGATCCATTTGCATTTTAACACATAAAATTAAACTTGCAAATATTTTCAAGAATACAAGTCTTCTTCATTTTTAGATCACTAGTAGATGGGACCCTAGCTTATGAATGAATTTTGGAGACTTCTTCATTATAAGCATTGAGGATATCACTCATATATGATACCTTGACTTATGAATGTACTTGATAGGTGTAAGTATTGACAACAATGTTTTCGAAAGGGTGAAATTCCCCTACCAAGGGCCTAAGGGCCCAAGGAACCCTGGCAAGCCACGTGTGTTAGAAGGTGCATTGAGATAGTCAATATTCATTGCTATAGCGACAAAATTTCGTTGCAATAGTGACAATAATCGCGGCCAATTTAATAAAAAGTGAAAAAAACACTTAACTTACTACATATTTTTCGACGAATGTAAGAAACGTGGAAAAGTTTCATGGAAAAATACACCCATATGTAGTAGTGTTAGAGGAAATAGGTTTGGAAAGACATTCATTGTACTCCAAATAATTTTACTCAGGGATTTCGCTCATCTATAATCAAGTTGGAAAATCTCACCATCATAGGTGTGATCCCTTGTTCCTTTAAAGGAAGACTGGAATCTACCCATCCACTTCCCTCTAAACGTAAGAGGATTAAATTTTTAATAGTAAAAGGCTTGGGAAAAGGAATTCCAAATCACATGGGACATAAAAGTATCTTCATTGGGGCTATAGATGCCTAATGGAAGCGAAGCAAGGCTTGTCACACTAGGGTGACTCCGTTTGTGATATGGACACTCGCTGGAAATAGAGAAACACTAGGGAAATGCATAACAACTTGTATTTTCATCATTCCTAATGTCTCAATCGATATAGTACTCCTTGTGCCTCCCTGTAACCTCTCCATTTGAATAAATGTGTTAAGAGTCATTTTGTTTTTGGACATGGCTCTGACTTCTCCTTTGTATCATACAAACTTTGTCTCGTTAAAATATGCATTTTGAAAATATGTGGGACCTATTCATTCTCTCTTGGGTCATGCATTACAATGCTCCCTTCTCAAAGGTTTGTGTTTGGATACCTCTTTATAGATAGTCATGGATTCTCTTGGAGTGTGTCTCCATTTATTGTGTCAGGCACCAACAACTCTCCATTTTCTTGTACATCTTCCTGCAAAGTCCCCTCCAAGAAAATTGAGCCCCTTTGATTTTTATTTAAAGAAAAATATTTCACTTGAGTTTTCTTAATGTTTTCTCTCTCACTCTAAGAAAACCATCTTTATTTTCTCAGCATGGTTGATATTGCAAGTTCCTTTTCAAAGAAATTACGAAAATGTTGAAATTTTAGTTCTTGGCCATTGAACGAGTTAATGTAAACCCCTTCGGTATATACTGTGGGATTTCCCTCAAACTTCTCTGATATACACTAGAGATCTTCCTGTAGACTAGCCCGAAACACCAAGTGATCGTCGTGCAACTTACCACCAACTTCTTCAGTTTGACCAGAGGAGTTCGCATAAACTCCTTCGGTCAAACCGGAGGAGTTTCCACCGTATCCTTTGATAAGCTTCATAAAAAATTGTATGATTACCTTCGGTATACCCCGAAGGATTTCCCAAAAATTCCTCCAATGTATACTGGAGGACTTCCCACCAACATTACCGATTTTTTCCTCCACAACCTATCATATTTATTATGCCCAACACCTATAAAATAAGTCACTTTCCCTATGTTTCTTCACTATTGTTCACCAAGAGACTGAAAAGAGAGCTAAGGAGCACTCAGGTTAGCACATCGTCGAGCTACCGAAGAGATGAAAAACATTGTACCATCAAATCACTCATGTCCACGTGTCGAGTAGTTTCTAGGTAGGCCCTAAATCTAGCTATACCCTTTATCTTTCATTGGTAAAGTTTTCTAGGGTTAGATATTTTTAATTGGTTTTGTTTCTACCCTTTGGATCATAGTATCCCTACTTCATTATGGTAGTATATTTTCTCATATGCTTCATGACTTAACCTTGGCTTCACCCCAGCCTAAAACAAACCCTAACTTTTTTCGGGGCACACCCAAGCGCATCCATAACATTTGTTTGACCACGAGACCTAAATTCCTTATCACCCAAAGGAAAATCTTCAAGACTAATCTCTTTCCCTTCCTCATTGAAGTGTTGTTAACATTTGAGATGACGATCAAAACCTAGATGACAAATGGTCCTGTACCCTATCTCTTGTCGAGATTTTTTCCACATTCCAAAGACTTAACTAGCTTTCGAGAAATCACTATGTAAATTGGGAGAATTGTTATGAAGTGTTTTGGTCCAACTGACAATATTTCCATTAAATTCTCTGGTTCCTTCGAGGCCTTTATCACTAACTCCTCCAGTATTCACCAGATGATTTGAGATAAAATTCACCAACTTTTGCATAACCCATTGGAAAATTTCATATGAAGTGCTTTGATGCATTTGGAGGACTTCAAAAAAACACTTCTGATACACAAAAGAACCCACCGATACTCTTTTCATGAACTCCCCCAGTGCAAAAAAGGGACCGTCGAAACGCTTTGCGTTAACTTACCCGATGCAAACTGGATCTCTTTGCATGAAACCCTTTGTTTCCATTGGAGACATTTTCATCAACTTATATAGTGTATGCAAAGACCAACCAACACAGTTAAAACTAACTCCTTTGATAGCGATCAGATCAGTTCAGAAGAATTGCTCCGGATTCAAAAATTTTGGCATTTTCAACTTTGATTCTGATCTATATTTTCATTGATTCCACCTTGCTTGCTATTATAATCTCTTCATCCGATGACGATCTCCCACCTATTATCAACACAAGTCAATCCTTGGGTATTTTACATGACTACATAGATATAATTATTTATATGCGTAAGAAATTGTTGATCAAGTGTGCATTATGCTATTTGGTTTTGTATTACACCAATCCCATATTTTCTTTTTAGATTCATACATGTCGCCGAGAAATAAGGAAACCAGTAAACACCTTCCATCGAGGCCTCTAGGAGTGGCCACCAGATCGAAGATGAGTCAGACATTGTCGACACAATGTACTATGACACTTTTGGATTCCTAGAAAAGGGTGAATATGAACTTAAATGGGGTGACGTCTATTATATGTTTAAAAAATATAACTTTTCTAATGATGTTGAAGACCAGTATGAAATTGAGATTTTGAAGAACATAAACAATCCTAGAATACATAAAGTAGCAGCCCACATTGTTTTTTTTCCATGCACTGATACCATTGCCTGGAAACTTAAACAGGTGGATTTAGAGAACGAATACATATGCAATGCTAGGGGAGATCCTATAGCATCATTCTGGGAAAAAGACCTAGCCAAATTATATCATCTAGAGAAGGGTACGAAGAATATAGACAGTGAACTTCCTGGTGAGTTCAAACATACAACCAAGAATCTATGTCGCATCTGGTACAAGCCAGATAAGAAGTTCAAATTCAGACCCACCGAAGAATATCCCATGACCATGCAAAGAAATCCATATCAATACATGGTGGCTGTGTTATGCAGGATGTACAGAGAGCATGATTCCTCCAAATTTCCCTTATCATATATGTCATTGATTTATCACTATGCAGAAAAAGGATCATCATTCAAATAGGATGACATCCTATCATCAAACCTAGCAAAATCCATCACAATGATCCTAGAAGTCGATCCTAGGACCTTCCTGAGTTTCCATATGTCTTCGTACCTCATATAAATCATGTGTGTGGCCCACCAATAACAAAATATGGGTTGGGAATGGTATGCAAAAGATGAAACCATCCATATATATTGTAAATTGATCTAGGAGTATAAGTATAGAATAAAGTACCAAAGGATCTACGAGCACTTCCTAGCTTCGTTATATGAGTTCATTTTTTTCATGCCATCCCCATGTATGATTGACAAAGAAAAAAAATTCATCAAGAGTATTGGGGATTGGTACTTAATGGAATGAAACAGTTATATCAGGGTATATAGAGCTATAAAAGCACCCCATATACTTCCTATATTTGTACCATGCAAGCTAGTGCTTCAAGAAGTGGTGTATCAAATGGGTATCAACATAGTAGGGGGAGTGATTTATCGATATAAGAATTATATATGGCCACCACTCCCATTTTACATTAGCACCTACTTCTTCATGAACACAAAACAGGCCCAAGAAGAAGTGGATGTGCTACTATCGTACCACTTCAGAGAAGAGAGGTTCAGGAGGCACGACATGAGGAACATCATCAAATGGAATTTCAACAAGCTAGGAGTGCCTTGGGAGTATACATCATAGGTTTGGGGAGAAGAACAAGTACATTGTAATGCAAGTAATTATGACGAAGTCATATTCAAGAGACGGGGAAATCCCATAGGGAGGATCGCAGATGAAGAAAAAACAAGAGAAGAGGCAATAAATAAAGAAAGAAGAAGAAGCAGCAAAAAAAGGATCATCTACAACTACATATGTGTAGTCAGGATATGTTGAGGAAGAATAAATAATAGCAGATAAGAAGAGGAGGAAAAAAAAAAATTCCAAAAGAAGAAGAACGAAATTGTTGAAAAGGGAATATTTCTAAAGAGGCCAAAGCTGATGTAACATCAATGCAGAAGGAAGTCGAACAAAAGGCAGTAGTCCAAAAGGAGACAACATATGCAACAACAATGATAGAAGCGACATAAAAGGAAGCTAAGGAAGTTTTCGACAAGGCAGGTGAAGAAGAAGAAAAAAAAAAGGATGTTGAAACAAGAAACAATGGTGCTCAATCGATAGACACCGATATCCCAGAGATATCAACAACATGTGTCATCTGACGAAGCCAAGTTCCCAAACTAAAGAAATTCATATATGACAAAGTATCAAGCAGAATTGTGCAAGAATAAGTGAAGAAAGTTCTGGTGACTGGGGGAAATCCAATTTTAGTTCTCATGCAAACCCCCATAACAAGAAATTCAAGTGAATACCCAGTCTCCATACCCTTCACTCGCTTTTCTTTCATGAACTCCATAGAATATAACGTCTAAAAATCACACCAACAAAACCTGGAAAAAGAAGCAAGGATCGAGGAGCTAGAGGAGAAGCTTCAACAGGTAAATATCGATGAAGGAAACCTTCAAAGATTCAAGTAAAGTATATAAAGGTCATAACATAGCTATATGAAGCTATAATTGACATGTATTCCCACCTATACATGCTCTAGGATATAGCCGCCACCATCATCAATCAACAGAGCAAGGTAAAGGCTAATAATACACAGATGAACATTATACAAGAGGGTATAGATGATATAGACATGTGAATTGTAGAAAATCATGATGCACCAGTCGAAATTCCTCACCCTTCAAGCATGGAGAGAAAAACGGATCTATATTCATTGGAGCATTGTTAGAAAGCTATACAAAGGGAAGATAGAGAAATAACTAGCTCAATGGAAATATGTGTGTACTTGCACAAGGAAGAAAAAGAATTGATCAAGAGGTGTCGACTTCCCCAGTTAGAATAGCTTGGAAAGAACCTCATAATGGAAGAATTTATCAATAAGATACAGGGCAGAACAAGCCGCAGAAAAAAATTCATCAAGTCAACTACCACAGTAACAATGGACTTAATTGAGCATCATCTTATACAACCAACCAAATTCCATACTATGATTCAAGCGTTCATGGGTATGTTATCAAAGGACATGCAAAACCTCAAAGACAACACAACCATGTATGCAGCCTCCCTTGAGGAATTAGCATACCATCGGATATCAACATTGTATGATCAACTAGATATGTGGAGAACATATATTCGGGACAAGAGTCCATGAAAAAGACAAAATAGAAATTCAAATTTTTTTTCAACTACATTCTATTTATTTTTTTTCAACCACCCTCAATTTTTTCTTTCCCTCCTACATGTGTCACAATCCCAAGCGAGGAATCTGGAAGGTCACCTTTGTAATAGTTTCTTTGGGGGGAATACAAAAAGTCACAAGGGATTTAGAAAATTTTGTATAAATATGGGAGGAGACCCACTTTGAGGGGGATCTTCAAGCTTTTTATACACTCTAGAACGTTTTTTGTAGAATATACTTGTTTAATTAATATTGAGAAGCCCTCAAGGCCAGTTTTTGAAAGAGACAAGAATTTGCATGTATTGTTGTTTTGTTCTGAACTATTTCAAGCAGAATGTATGTTGTTCACATTGGTTGTAAGGATGTTCTTTCTTATAGACTAATCTAATGTAATATATGTCACTCTTGCAGTCTTGTTATTCCTTCTTATATTTTATAAGTATTGAGCACATGGGCTATGATGTATGAATAAATATAGTGTAGACTTTTCTGGTTGTATATTTGTATGCATGTGTTTATAACTTTTCAAATTCATTACAGCTTTAGGTTTCCACCATATTTTAGTTTCATTACAGCTCATTCGTTTATGATAGTTCGCTCCTAACTAAAAAAAATACATTTACAAAATATTTTCTTCTAAAAATAATGAAATAGTTTAGAATCATCTCGATAAGTATCAACATACATCAATTCTTTCCTAACTCAATTTTTTACCAACTTTCCCAATTAAAGGTCTAGTGACATAATATATTTCAAAGTGATGGTACTCTTATGCCTTTTAATAAGATCATGATTAACCATAGTGATTTCTATGTAATAATTAAACATTATCAAAACAAGTCAATTGACATATTGATTTCCTATCTCAAGTGGAATATCAAACAATAATGACACCTTAAATGATTATCCACGTCCAATGGCTTTGCTAGTCTACCTACATCATCCTTGCAATGATTTAACTACAATTCATACTAACTTCAACTCATACTTAGCTTCAGTCTATTGTATGAGAGTTTACAATCATTCACATGATAAGTTTCAAATACATATTTAAAGTATGTTTCTCTCTTCTAAAGGGAATCTAGCAACAAGAAAAAAAATTCCTTATCCCATGTCAGATGTAACACTCTTGCACACTTGCTATACGATATTTGCATACTAGAATTCATAGTACACAACATAGAATAACCTTCAAGATGAAGACAATTAGGTAACAATGGCATTACCCAAAACATAACAAGTACAATTTCTTGTTCCACAATCAAACCCATCCAAGCATTAATATGAATAGACATGCATTAAAGTTAAGATACCTATACAGTCCTCTTTTTGAATAACAGTTTCAGTTTGTAGAGTTATAAGCATGAGAAAACTACACATTCATATGCATACATGATCCTCAAGGGTGTTACCACTAAGTCTCATTAGCAATACCAATATACCACCAAAAATTACTATTTTAACATCAGTTAAACTATTTTATAATATTCTTAAGATAAATTCATATTAGCGATTATCTACAACACCATGGATGAAAGATATATTCACTTTTAAGAAAGACAATCCTAAGGAATAACTTAATACCTTTAAACATGTGCATTAAACAAGAGATACATGGAACAAAGATAATGATCATCAAAAAATAAGGATCTTCTTCTTCTAGGTGAACAACCAATCACTTAGGCCAAAATACCCAACAATCAATAATGCACAACGTTCATATCATAAATGTATTCTTGGTGTATAACAAAAAATTTGCAATCCTTTCTATGCATATTGTTCATAAGTCAAATCATATTCATGCAATTTACATTCATTTCTTTTCATATATTCACTCTAGCATTTATATGAGTGTGATGAATAAAATGTCAATGAATGATATATATATATATATATATATCAAAATTCAATTCTTATAGGCATTCTCATACAAGTTACCACAAAACAAAACTCCAAAAGTTCTACAAAATGCGTAAACTTATGTAATGCTATAACAAGGATTATCTCATAAATTGTACATTATTTTATCTATGTGTAACAAGAATAATTTATTAGCTTATCATAACACCAAAAACACTGTCATTCATTCTTTTAGGCCCATACAACCCCTAGTATTGTAACTTCACTCTGATACTAATTTGTAACGTACCTTCATTCTTAATATCAAAAGTAGGGTCTACTCGTCCAACATTTCATTGATGGGAGTAGTATGAAAATCAAAATACAACACATTAAGACCATTTAAAACATAGAAACCCTTCTTCTTAATTACTATGATATATTTTGGCATTACACCAATCAACATAAGGCCGAGATTTCCATATTTAAATGAAAGGATTAGATTGTAACTTCTCTAGACAAGAAAATCAAGTTGAAGATATTAATTTAATTAGAACTAGCACTTTACAATTTGCCACATAATACCTTTTTAAAATGGCAACACTTATTCATAGATAGTGTCACATCCCAACATGATCCCTACCCAAATATTGTGGTCATGCACCTCTTCAGGACATGTGGCACCACAACGGTTCTCACTTGGTTGCTTGGAAAAACCGAGGATACTTCGTTCAGACTACACCTCTTCACCTAGAGCATACCCATACTTCGTTCTAGGCTACGGGCGAGTCACACTCCTACTCTAGTGCAACTCACTTGTATACTTATACAATTTGTTAACAGTATTAACACTTAGTCATTTAAGCATACATCCATGAACATATGAAACCAAGAGAACACATGTGAAACAAAAAAGAGACACACATATATAGTGCGGGTATCACAAGATGTGCCTAACACCTAAATGAGGCTTATTATTGTGATTATAATATGAGCATTTTTGTCTCAGTTTACAACTTGGGAAGAGTTTCACAACTCGCTTCACCTGACCAAGACACTTATACACAGACTCATCTGTCATAACAACTTTCAAAACTCTTGCATTGAACCCCACATATGCACCCTCTGTTGGACAAGCAGTTTTGATATAGTTTTTGGGAAACATCCTAAGTATAGTAAAAGTGAGTGGAAGAAGAAGAAAATCTAGAGAGCGCACAGTTGAGATGCATTCAGGAGGATAGTGCACATGAGGAGGAAAGTGCGCATAATCAAGACATCAAATAGAAAGAAGAATAAATCCAATAGAGAATAAAAAAAGAGAATAAAGCATGACAAAAGGATGACATCATGACAATGTTCCATAGATAGAATAACAACAGAAAAGTAGCATGCATATTGAAAAGGAAAAGAAGGCAGTCAAAAAACTAGTTAACTAAGCTGGCCATGCATTGTAATGGGGTATTTCTGGGATGAACGGACTAGGGTTTTAGCCCTAGATTTATGTATAAATATGTAATAGGTTGGGAGATTATGGGTTTGCTCTCTATTAAGGTAGGGTTCCTCTATATGGTTGGTTATCAGCTAGGTTCATTTCCATGTAAGTTTTGTGATGTTATGTTTTGTTTGATGTTGAGTTCCAGAGTCGTGAATGTAACAGTCTATTGGTGAGAAGAATGAATAAAGGAAGGTTATAGAGATGATATTGAACCTTTTGTTGTTTTTATTTCTATGTGTGCTTATGAATTATATTTGTATTCCTTGTAGAATATAATTGTATTATGTTTAAATATAGTCAAATGTTCATGATTGTGACCATAACGAATCTATGTAATAACCAGAAATATGTTGATTATAGGAATCTAAATCATAATTAAGTTACTACTGAATAGAACATAATCATGTTCATAGACATAATAAGGAAGAATGAATCAAAGGTCTGTCTCCCATTCCCTTACTACTACAGAAGCTTGGTTCTCATAGTCCCAATCGATACCTCGGGTGAGACTTCATCTGCACAAGTAGGTGATTCCAAAAGGGCTGGTGTCTGGTGGGTTTTTTTGGTCATAGATAAACTGAATCTATGGTCTTACAACCCTTTCACAACAGTGCCAACAAATATTTTTTTGTTGGGACCGGGAATTTGTGATTAAAGGAATGTTTTGGAGACCGACTAAGAAGGAGATCACAGAATGTTTGGAAAGAAAGGAATGGGATTTTTCACGATAAGAGAAAAAGAATACTAGGATGAGTGACAAGCAATGGTTGCATAGGTCTGTGTACACAGATCTGCATGAAAATTTCTTTGGCAAATTTCCAAATATTCTGACCGAGTGGCTATAAAGGTTAGTATAGAAAAATGGAAGGTACAGCGCCGCAAGGCCAAGAAATTGGACTCCTGAATTGGTAATATAGTTGAACTATGTAAGTAACCCAACTACGCGAGTAGTTGATTTTTGGTTGGACAACATACTAGGAGGTTACGTTATAGAATTGGCAGTAGATTGTATTCAATCATATAATGTCCCAGAAAGGGACTTTTACAAGATTCATGCAAGAGGTTCTTGAAATCATTAGGTGCATGGATAAATAGGTTATTGTGTGAAAAGAAAGTGATGATCATAGAATCTAATGCTTGAACGGGTTTTCGCACATAGGGGAGATAGAGGATGACAAGAGGATCATCTCAGAGAATGAAGAAAGTGGCAAAAAAGGAAGGGATGGACTAAGGATGCAAGAAGACAATATAACCAAGGAACAATACGAGTTTGGAGAGATGTGTTGTGGAAGGAGGTACAAGAGGCAAAAGATTGGGGCTAAGAAAGGAGATCCTCAAACTAAGCCAGAGGGGAGAGAGCCTTGCACACTAATCTGGATTGTTGAAATAACATATATAGGAGGAGAATAAGAGGAGAGTCAGTCCATTCTAATAATAGAAGAATCAATAGGTCCTACTCAAACAGGATCCTGTGTCGAATCCACAACCCCGTGTGCATCACCACAATCAGAGATAATAGTTGAAGAGTTGTCAAAATCCATCATAGTTATCCAAGGAGGAAAAATAGTAGTAGACAAAATAGTGGAAGTAGTGCATAGTGTCAGAGTTAGAGTCAACCAACATCACTAAGAGAAGGGAATACAGAAAGCAACATGGAAGGGGTAGATAATACTATTAGACTTCCCTGATTCTAGGGAGTGGGATTACAGGATTCAGAGCAACATTTGTTTGTCTGTGAAACAATTTTGGAAGCTAAGGCCATACAGGGTGAGGTTATGAAGATTTTTTAGTTAGCGACAAAATTTAGAGGTCGCGTGCTAGTATGGTATATGAAGTTGCAGAGTATTATGCCTATAAGAGAGGCTAGAACTTTGGCAGAAATAAAGAAAGCATTGTTGAAGGAGTTCAAAATGCCAAAGTCAAAATCATAGTACATCACATAACTGAAGGAGATTAAACAAGTACAAATAGATTCAGTATGGGATTTCGATTAGAGATTTAAGGATGTGATGGGTAGACTAAATTTCCAGATTCCAAATCAACAACATCAAGAGTGGTTTATTGCAGGACTTCTACCACACATTCACAGGCCATTGATTCAACAAAAGGTTACTTCGCTGCCTGAGGCCCTAGAAATTACAATGAAATTAGAGTCATCTCTGGCAGGATATAATGGGGAAATGGCACAATTTCAGACATATTTGGATGTGTTGACGATTCAACTAGACGAGCTTACAAATAGGAAGGAGAAATGAGAACAAGTTTGGTGTACCAAGTGTAGAACTGACGGCCACCACAAGGAAGAATGCCCATCATTCGTGCAGTATTTGGCAATTTAAGCATAAAATCCTTTACGAGGGGGGATGCTGTGAGATATGTAAGAAATGGGGCCATCATCCCACTGAGTTTCCATTACTATAGAAGTATCATGGTACACCAAAGAATTGTTTTTTTCAATTTTTGCAAGTCAATAGGACACGAAGAGAAGGATTTCTGCGCATTCGAATTACTAAGGGAGTGAACATCAGATATTTACATGATCCAAGAAGAGAATGTTGCAGCAGAAGGGGGTGGTCCAAAATATAACAATTAGGGATGTTTCAATAAAGGGAACAAACGAAAATTTGGTAGAGGCCAAGCAAGAGGGAATTTCAGTAGAGGAGGAAGAGGACAGATTATATGTTATAATTGTAATCAACCTAGACACTTGGCCCATCAATGCCAGAATCTGTGTACGACATGCACATATTATAGAGAAGTAGAACACTCGACAGAAGATTTTCCCCAACTATTTTCGAAGTGGAAGGACGGAGGAAACTGGAACCAGACTCTCAAACAATACGTGCATAAGATATCAACCGAAAGATGCAATGAAGGATTAAGAGTAGTAGTTGTTACACGCAGAGGAGCTATAATAGGGGTTGATATAATGAATCAAGGAAAGAAGATTGATCAATGGGTAAGGAAGTAAGTGCAGGGCCTACACCAACTTTTGATCCTCGGTAGGAAAGGGAGACATATCAGAAAGTAAGAAAAGAAGTACTTGGACAGGATTGGGGAGAATCAACATCATCTGCACCTCATATAGAATATTTCGTTGTGCCAAAGAATCCAATTGGAAAGGTAAGAACACTAACAAAATTATTGAGGATTTGTGTAGAGATATTGAAGGATGAAACTACATTGAGTACATTATACGACATGATTGATCACTGCACAATAGGAAGGAAAATCTTGTCGCACAAAGGATGGTAAATCAAGTACTTTGCAGGAAGAGAACCAATGAAGAATTCAGATTCAATGAACATATTGAGGAGTGTGATGTGGATAATGTCATCTTGGACTTGGGATATGACATGAATGTTTTACCGAAGTAGACATAGGAGATGATGGGAAAACTCAAACTAGTATTGTCTCATGTTTAGTTAAGGCTCATGATTCAGCACAAAATTGTCCTAATTGGGTGTTTGACATGAGTACCTGTGAACATAGATGGGGTGTGCAGCATGGCGGACTTTGAAGTTATTGAGATCATGGACGACATTCAACCATATCCATCACCGATCAGACTGGAATGGGATTTCGATAACTAGGTGATCATCAACTTGAAGAGGAGGGAGATGATATTTAAAGTTGGAGATTTGAAAGTTACTGCACCATTGGACCCACCAAAAGGAAATAGATACATGGAGCCAACAAGAGGGAATGACATTGAAAATTTATATAACTTGACTGCGTGAATGGAGGATTATGTCAATCCGACAGCAGATGGTGCGTTGAGCTAGAGGAGCATTAGTTCGTGCACATCAAACTTAGAATCTGGTCTAGAGCATTGACAATCGAGGATTCATGAGGTATCAACTAGACGATGTGCACACGTCACTCGATCCTTACGCTATATTGGAACAGAGCTATGTGATCCACCCAGGTATGATGGATTAACTAAGATAAGTATGTTTGTAAAATCATTTGAGTTCCAAGTACCCTAAAAACAAAGGCTGTTAGCACTAGATGTTGTATTAAAAGAGACTCCAGCCATATGGTGTGTTTCACATAGAAAGGGAATGAAGACTGATCACAGTGCAGTACACTAATGAAAATAAGTTTTGACACTACGAAAGAAAATATTGTACAGAAGTATATAGAGGAGAGTGATCCAGTGGGTCATGTGGAATAGTGCAGGTATTTATGTAGTTCAGTGCCAAAAGAAGAGTGGATGCACAGATTTATACACACACTGGACACAATTCCTAAGAAATGGTATTTAGAATTGGAGATGCACAGAGAGATATAAAGATTGTAAGAACCAGTCCGGAGGTTCAAAATCACGTTCACATTTGAACATGAATATCCATCAATAGATGCAGTGCTATAGGCGATTCAAACAAATATCTTCTCGGAAGAAGAGAGGATGGAGGTGGTACCAGTATGCAGTGTTCACAGAGCCAAGATGATTTTCAATGAGCTATTGCATTTCTATGACATAGATAAGGAAGAGTATGTTGAAGAGGATCCCAGGAATGTACAAGTACCTGAGACAGAAGGAGAATGATGAGTAGAATGGCTAGAGCTTGAATCTCCCGCATATACACAGTCTATAAAGATGCAGAAGGTAAACATTAGGATGAAAGAGAATCCCAAGTTTGTGTATATAGGAGATTATTGGAATGATGATACAGTTGAGAAGATTGTAGATTCATTGCAAGAATACCAAGACCTATTCCCCCAAAAAAATTCATATATGAAGGGAATAGTAGGAGACTTGGTTGAGATGAAGATCCCACTGAACATAGGAGCTAAGATAGTGTGAAAGAGGCCTTACAATTTTAACCCGAGGTACAAGGAGAAGGTGAAGGATGAAATATATAGGATGTTGAACGCGGGAATCATCAAACTGGTAGAAGAATCTGAGTGGATTATCCCAATGGTGGTGTAGGACAAGAATGCAGGAGGAATTAGTATCTTTGTGGATCTAAGGAAGTTGAATGATGTGTGATTACATGCCCCATTCACAACACCATTCATAGATGAGGTACAGAAGAATGTAGGAGGCCAAGAAACTTATTCTTTTACAGATGGATTCTCTGGGTATCATCAAATAAGAATCATGCAGGAGGATCAACACAATACCACTTTTGCGATGAAGTGGGGGAGTTATCAGTATACAATTATGCCATTTGGATTGAAGAATACCCCTATGGTTTTTTGCAGGGTAGTAGTTGCAGCATTCAAGGAGTTCATCCATAAATTCCTAGAAGTCTAACTAAATGATTAGACGGTGTTTAGTCTACTAAAGGATCATATATAAGTTATTAGGATCATGTTGGATCGGTGCAGGAAGTGTCATATTTCACTTAACTTAAATAAATGTATTTTTTTCATACTATTTGGAATTCTATTGGGACATATAGCGTGCAAACAGGGACTATTAGTAGATCCAGCCAATATTGCAGTAATTCTGGAGTTAGAACCCCCCACATCAGTCAGACATTTGAGGGATGTTAGAAAAATAGGACCGCGGAGCAATAAAATAAAACAAATGCAGAAACAAAACACAGAAGACACACAATACAAGAGAGACACAGATTTACGTGGTTCACCCAGTGTGGGCTACGTCCACCAGAGAAATTGCCAGGTCCTTCCTTTATTATTATCCAGCAAAATGAAGGGATAAAACCTACAGCAAAACCCGCTGTAACTTCCTCTTCTTTCTCTCACAGTCTCCTCGCTCAGAATACCATATTCACCATCAATCAATAGCCGCAATACATTTCCCTCAGAAAAGAGGGTTGCCTTCTAGGGCAAAAAACCCTAACATAATCTCTACCGTTAGATCTGCGACCTTATAATGAACGGTCCAGATTTACAATGAAATTACATATACTTTTACAAGGCAATTTTT
>JASDQU010100418.1:471838-503086 GCA_032191745.1 Picea mariana
CCCCCCCTCTGCACTCCCCCGCGTGGAAGAGTGTACATACTTCTGGGGTGTAAATACTTCATGGGGTATAGACACGGCTGAAAGCAAAGAACCTCTGCATCAGGAAGATAATCAGGCTCCACAACCAACAAGGGAAACGTTGGGTCATATATGTTATTATAGGAAATTTATCAAAGAAAATGTGCATATCACAACATTGAAGGAAAATCTATTGAATAAGGAAACGAAGTTTCAATGGAATGAAGACTATCAAAAGGGGTTGGACACCTTGAAACAAAAACTAGTAATTGTGCCATTTTTTATTTTTTTGGATTGGAACAAGGAGTTCCATGTATAGGTAGATATATCATCCATAACATTGGGTGCAGTGTTGTCACAACCAAGGGAAGGCGACATAGATCATGCAAACACTTTTGTAGGTAGGAAGTTGTTTATAACAAAAAATAATTATACTATCACAGAACAATAAGGATTAGAAATGGTCTATGCCCTACAGAAGTTTAGACATTACTTATTAGGGTCTCACTTTAAGATGTACACAGACCATTCTAAATTAAAATACTTAGTCAATAAACTAGTGTTGGGGGGGAGAATATGCATATGGTTATTATCATTTTAGGAATATGACTTTGAGGTTGTAGTAAAACTAGGGAAGCTGAATGCAAGGCTAGATAATCTATCGCACATATTGATAGGTGAAGATGCAGGAAATTTAAGTGATAGCTTCCCAAATACATAGTTATTTGCAGTAAGGATGGTGGATGATCACTTCTCGGACATTGTGAATTTTCTAAGTACATGTATGGCTCCATCCGAGGTGACAGTACCAAAGAAGAAAAAATTGGTAGTGAAAGCAACAGATTATTAGTTGATTGCAGGGAATCTATACAATTTGGGTGTAGATGGAATATTAAGATGTTGTGTGCTGGAACATGAAATGTCAATGATACTTGAAGAAGCACGTGATGGAATTGTTGGAGGACATTATGTAGGGAGAGAAATTGCACAGGAGATTTTGTGCACAGGGATTTGGTGGCCTACACTTCACAAAGATGTGAAGGAGTATTTTCAGTCATGCGATGTATGCCAAAGAGTGGGAAATCCATCTAGGAGGGATGAAAATCCTTTGAATCCACACGTTACGTTGCAAGAATTTGAGAAATGGGTCATAGACTTTGTGGGGCCAATAAACCCTCAAGAAAGAAGATCAGGGGAAAGTTACATCATCAATGCGAAGAAGTATTTGAAAAGGTGGCAAGAAGAAACACCAATTACATATTGTACTGCAGAGACTGTTGGGTGGTTTCTGTTCGAGAATGTAGTCACAACGTTTGGATGTTCGTGCATATTACTCAGTGATCAAAGTACACACTTTATGAATAAGACATATGCATTGTTGATGGAGGAGTTGCAAATTGATCATCAGAAGAGTACCCCATATCATACTTAGGCTAATGGAACAATGGAGGCTTTCAATAAAATCTTGTTGAATTCCTTGAACAAAATTTGCAATGTAGGGAGAGATGATTGGGACTTAAGAGTTCCTATAGTATTATGGGTGTACAAGACAACAAGTAAGAAGATGATAGGTCATACACCTTTCATATTTGTCTATGGGAAGGAAGAATTGATGCCAATGGAATTCATTATACCTACCTTACGCATTGCAACAATCATTGATCTATCAGACACTGGTACAATAGAAGAGAGTTTGGCATAGTTGGTACAGCTTGAGGAAGATCAGTATGTCACAGGTTTTCATCAGTAGGTTTAGAAGGCTAGAGAGAAAGATTGGCATGATCGACACATCAAACAAAAAAAGTTTCAAGTAGGAGATATTGTACTACTCTATGAAAACAACTTCATGCAGTATCTAGGAAAGTTTAGAATGCACTGGTTAGGACCCTATGTGATTCAGAAGGTAACAGAGATAGGTGATGAGCGGTTGGAAACCTGGAATGGAGAAGTCTTTTGAAGGAATGGTGAATGGAAGTTGGATGAAACTCTATAGAGATGCCTGGAAGTTTGCGCAGTAATCGGGGTTGTGCGGCATGTCAGAGCCCATGTATTAGAGTAGTTGTACCATAGTATAAAGGAAAACAAGGAAAAAAAGGAAAAAAAATAAAAAGTAGAAAAAGAAAAGAGATCAAATAAAAAGTAAATATAGGAAAAATAAAAAGAGTGTTTGTGTACCAATGCATAAGAACTTGAATAGAATGAATGGCCACCACACATCAGAATAACACTGCACCAATGTAAGAGATAAGACATATACAAGACGGACTGTGAAGTACATAGATGAAACAACAAAGAACTAGTCTGTAGTTTGGAAATGACAAGACCATTAAAAGAATTAAGTCACGAAAATGACGATTATGAAGCTGGAGTGATAGGTCATAAAAGCATTGTATAATACTTAAATGGTAAAATCCATCAAAAATCATGAAAGATCAACAGTACAAGGGGGAAATCACATGACGAATTTGGTAATCAAGATGCAAGGATGGACCAACTTGTCAACCATGGTGGTGGATTGGACAAGTTAGTTAAGGTGGGATAAGACAGGTACAATTGACATGAAAGCACATAAATAAAAGAAGATCGTTAAGTGTAATTCATTGTTTCATCTAAATGTGAGGGAACAGATCAAATCAGACCGAAATGGAGAACATATCCAAGCTATAGCTATGAGAGAACATACACAGTGCCAGTTAAGGAAACTTCCACCCAAGATGAATGGAGAAAGATCTGCGAGCAATGTCACCGGTCCCACTTTGGATGAGTAGGGAAGGAGATAAACTTAGAAAAATTGTGGGCCTCAACTTCATGGATCATGGCATTATCGATGAACAAACATTTTTGGAGCTATATAGGGAAAAATACTTGTGCATTGAGAGCATACTAGGTACAAGGGTTTGCATCACTTTCCTTGTAAATTTTCAGGAATATTTGAATGGAGGAAGAAACATGTTCAAGGGTTTGGAATGATCCATGCCAGTAAATGAGGAGGAAAAGGATTAGGATCCCACTGAAAGAAATTTTTCCTGGAAATTGGCCTCGTATACGGTGCCCAAATTGATTCTAAAGTATTTTCCAAGAGGCATAGGCGAGGAGGATAATGGTATCGGGCTCAAGAAACCTCATTGGATTATCGACAAAGAATATGATTACATAACTATGAGGATTAAAAGAATTATTCATCTCGATCGAAATGATTCATTTACCATGGGAAACATGACCCCCTATATTTCCATCCGGACTTAGGCCAATATCATTCGAGAAGAGACCTTCAGAAGGGAGAAGGAAAAAAATATAAGTCTTATTATGAGGAAGCCCACTAGAAACTAAATAATGAACAGGAGGAGAAGGCCAGGAAAGTGTTAATAGAAAAAGGATGAAGCCCGCAGCATGGGACAAAAGACACAAGCAGTCGTCCAGAAATTGTACAAGGAAGTAATAGAAGTTCCCCTAGTAGTAGAAGATACTATGGAGGAGAAAATGTTGAAGATTGGAGAAGTCATTAAGGGCTTCAGAAAGAAGATTGAGGAATTAAAACTATGGAGCATGCCAGGATCGCCACAAGAGGTGCATGAAGGTAGAGAGATAATGACAACCACATTAGTTGCAAAAATTAAAAAGATAGAGGGTGAATGCGAGAAACTCTATGAGGATAATGCATAGGTGTGGACAAAATTGATAGAAGACTCGGATATGAAGGTTGTATAGGCCAAGCTAAGAGAAGTGAAATAACAGGTGCACCAAGAATCAGAAAAGGAGGCTACGCTGCCACCAGTGGAGGATATGTCATCCAATTTGGCTCAGCGGTAGTCACAAGTAGAAGTGGAGAGAAGAGGGATCAACAAAATATCCTTCAATGGAGATTGGGACCACTATAAGAAGAAGCAGTGAAGGTCATTGGATAATTGGCCATGGTGCAGGGTGAGGTCAAGCAAGTAGTAGTTGAAGCAGAGAAAAAACTTACAAACTTGACCACGCAGGGAGAATAAGAGATATTAACAACAGAGGCCACAATCATCAAAGAGGTGGAGGTAGAAAATTTTGTCTCTCAAAACTTCATTTCAACACGAAAGAGAAGGAAACAAGCCTATGTGGCTCAGGACGAGCCATAAGTGAGTGTTGGGGGCCTATTGGACAGGACGTTTTAATAATTTTTTTGGAAAAAATCCTAAGTATAGGAAAAGTGCGTGAAAGAAGAATAAAATATAAAGAGTGCACATTTGAGATGCATTCAGGTGGACAATGCACAAGAGGAGGAAAGTGTTCATAAGAAAGACAACGCACAAACAGAAGAATAAATTCGATAGAGAATAAAACATGACAGAATGATGATAGCACGACATTACAGAGATAGAAGAACAACAGAAAAGCAACATGCAGATTGAAAAGAAGAAGAAAGCAGTCGAACATCCAGTTAACTGAGCTGGCCAAGCATTATAATAGGGTATTTTTGGGATGAACATACTAGGTTTTTATCCCTATATTTATGTATAAATATGTAACGGGTTGGGATATTAGGGGTTCTCTCTCTACTAAGGTAGGGTTCCTCTATATGGTTGGTTCTCCTATAGGTTTAGTTCCATGTAAGTTATGTGATTTTATGTTCTGTTTGATGTTGAGTTCCAGAGTCATGAATGTAACAATTTGTTGGTGAGAAGAATGAATAAGGGAAGTTACATGGATGATATTGAATATTTTGTTGTATGTCTTTCTAATTGTTCTTATGAATTCTATTTGTATTCCTTGTAGAATAGACTTGTATTATGGTTAAGGATGGTGCAATGTTCATGACTGTGACCATAACGAATCTATGTAATAACCATAAATATGTTGATTATAGGAATCATAATCATAAGTTAGTTACTACTAAATAGAACGTAATCACGCACATAGACATAATAAGAAAGAATGAACCGAACATTTGTCTCACATTCACTTACTACTGCAGAATCATGGTTCTCGTAGTCCCAATAGATACCTCGAGTGAGACTTCATCTGCACAAGAAGGTGATGCCAAAAGGGTCGATGTCTGGTGGGTTTTTTTGGTCATAGATAAACCGAACCTAGGATATTACAACCTGCGCACAGCAGCACCAACACCCTCCATAGACTCATTGTATCTTCTTTGCTGCAAAACTTTACATATACCTGTGGTTGTATCTCATAACATGCCTCACTCATACCTACGAAAAGACTTCCTCAAACTCAGCTCAAATAAGGTCACCCTAAATCTATCCATAGAATCACCTCAAGGCAACACAAGCTTGGATCACGTTGTATATCATCGGTAGGAACTAGGTCTCAATCACTATCTGGATCTTCATCTAGAGCGGAACTGGACCAACGAAATTAACTGCAGAATCTAAAGAGTAAACCCAAATGGCTATGCCCTCTCCTTTGTGTGGGTTCTTCCCTTGACTTTTCTTATGGTACTACCTTAGTGTAAGGTGGTGGTACCTCGAGTTATGCCTTTGCCTTAGTTTCTGCCTTTTCTTATGGTACATATGTATCCGTTGTTGTCTTCTTAGATACTTATGGTGTGTAATAAACTAGGTCTGGTGGGTATGGAACTATTATATATGCATCTCACTAACGAAGGTCGGAACTGGGTAAACCTAGGCCTTTGCCTCTGTTCCCTCCACCTCACACTTCTGGGTCAACTTACCCTTAAGTCCTCCCATGTGGAGCGACTTGGCTCTTTGAGGGAGCTCACTCCTCTACATCCAAGTCTACCATACAACCTTGAATATGATATTTCTCTCCATTTCCTTCCTTGGTTGTGTTCCCTTGTATTTTGAGTTTGTCGCACCCCTTCATGGACCAACATGGTCAAACAAACCATCGCGTCCCTTTGCAAACCCAATGCGTCAAAACAAACCTATGCACTCGTCAAACTTCATGTCCCTTGGAACCAACATGCCCTAACCTTTCTTTCACTCCACATGTCAACAATCCCCAACCTCTTTGGTGCACCCCTTCTCTTGGTTTCTTCCTCCTCATTCTTTGGAAATCCCCTTGCCATGTTTGCATGCCCAAGGAACCCACTTTCCCAACTAGTGTGAATTTTGGGTTCTAGATCAACCCCAAATTCTATCTCCTTAAGGAATTGGGAGAGGGTCTTTACACCCTTCTAGTTGAAAACATTACATCCTCCCCCACCTCAAGTCATTTTCATCCCTAACAACATCCACAAAATATGCAATCTCCAAGTCTTCGCCCGAACTCATGCTCCCATTGCAACTATGTCTACTAGAAACCCCACATTTTATGCCAAAGGGGAAACCTCAAATTATGTCAAAGCAGAAACCCTAAGTTTCCTTTTGAAATGGAAACCCCAAGTTTCTAACTTGCACTACAATCATCTGCAACCTATGCAACCATCCACACTTACCTCTTCCCAAAGTTGTGTGAAACCAATCTATCCATTATGATGGAAGGATGTCTCCTCCCCAACTTTGTTCATAATGTACAAGTTTACATTGTCCCACTGGGATGATCACTCTCTATTTTGTTGCTACCTCAATTTTTCTTGCAACCTCAATCAAAAATTCAAAAATGTCTAAGTGTTGAACTCCTTTGAACTTTATGTTGCATACATACTTCAACCAACTATGTCATGTCTCTGCATAATGTTATCCTCAAGTCCTGCACTAGTTGGGTAGCTATTTGAACCATCGTGTCCATTTCTTGAAATGTGCATCTCCATGCCTAACTTAGTCTTTTATGTCTACATATATGTCACTCCATCAAAATCCAAAGACTAAGGAAAGTGTCTACCACTACTTCCACATCCAATATTCATCAAGGAGATCATCCATAATGTCTAAGTGTTGCACTCCAAACCTATCGGCGCATTTGTAATTCAACCTCTTGGTCATGCTCTCATGCACTAACTCTCCAAGTGTTGAAATATCATGTTCATTCCGTGAGAATGCACAACATTCCCAAATCTTGGTCACTTCCTTCTGTAATTCATTCCATCTATACAACAACCTCATACCAAGGTAAGGTCACCCCTCACCTTGTTGTGCTATGAAGTCACCCAAAAAAAAATTCATGTGAGACACCTTGACTCCACTATCCACCTCATGACATAGTTATCCAATCTTCTACATGAAGTCTGCATTGCATCTAATTATATGAATATTCAATGGAGATCACTTTTCATATGCATGTCCAACCAAATTTTCCCTTTTGACTCAAACTGACATCAATTTCACAAGTCTAGCTTCCTTAGTTGAGTTCTCTACATCCTCATTTGCATCTTCGGTTATCAAACATCCCATCTGCACCAAGAATTGCACGTATAAACTTCTTTTATCTCACTACTACATTACCCTTCCATGCCACTGCATCTACCTCTCTATGCCTTGGAATGTTTAGGATTCACCCTCAATTGTGTTTCCCCAAAGAAAGAGAAACGCCCATATCCAATTAATCTCTTCATGTCGCAATCTATTTGTCTGCACAATCCTCCAAACCAAGGAGATTCCTCAACTCACCTCCTTCCATCGATTCACCTCTATGCAACTCAATATATGTGATGAGTGTGTACAACGCACGTACACTCCTAAAAATATCCCAATAAATTGTCCAAAGTGTTTCAAGTAGAATAAGTCACCTCAAATAACTTCCATGCCTTAGGCACATTCATACCAATACTTCTACCAACCTCAACCAATGAACCTGCTAGATCTTTGAGTCATCGCACAATCATCTGCAAGTCACCAAGGTATAGTCTGCCTCATCCAATGTCCCATACCAAATACGAGTGAACACCACCCAAGTCACTTATTCTATGTTTGTCCCATTCAATTTGACTTCCAACAATTCTTGTTCGACTTCTTTGTTGACTCCCTCTGTCTCCCAGAATGGAATCACCTTGCACCTCCTACAAGCATCTAAAATATGACACTATCATCACGAATTTAAATTCATCACATGACCCAAAAAATATGGCTAGGGAACCAATGCACCAGGGTACCTCACCCATGAGTTAGGAAAGTCCTCAGGTGACCTCCACTACTTCATCCAAATATTCCTAAGTCCACCACAAGACTTTTCGAAGCAATTTATCCCAAGCTCTTTGCACATGCACCCAAGTCAAGGCATCCCAACTGCTGCATGAATTATTCAAATCTACACCACTTGATTCAACCTCAAGTGTTTCATATTTCACCATGGAAATGGATTACACTTGAACCATCGATTCATATGTCTTCCCTTCAAATAAATCATCACAACACTTAGGAAATGCAAGAACTCAAAACCAACCATACCTTTCCAACGACATTCTTGGTTGCAACCATGGCTTAAGTTTTCTACTATGGAGCTTCACCTTCCCAAGAAATCGACTCTCTACATGAACTCCCCTCAATCACTATGTTTATATCCACAAACCTTCATAGCACCTTCTCATCGATACAAGGTTGAGTCCATACATCCACATCAAAAATACATCTAGGTCCCAAACTTCGCATGCAATCAATCAAAATCATCTCTTATGTATTGGCATCTCCACACCTTGACTACTTCCACTTCAAGGCACCATGCACACATTTCTCAACTTCCAAATCATACTAATTTTAACTGACTTGTGTATCTTTGTGAAGAGTCACCTCATTTGAAGGATGTGGTCGACCCACTTGTCCAACAACCTAGCTCAACTCAAATTCTATTATTCTCAACAATAAATGACATGAATATGTCATGATGGAAATTTTCCCAACCAACTGCTTTTCTATGAAGTTTCTCTAGGTCACGTGAATTTTTCCAAATCACCAAGTGCTTCAATGCGTTTCTACTGAGAAATTTTCCCCTTCATGATCACTTATGAAACCACTTATGTGGTTATATCTACGACAAGTCTTTCAACAAGCCCTATTTCCTTCTTCCTTTCCCAAGTGCTCAGTTCACCCCACAAACTCTGCACTTTCTCTTCTCAAGGTGTGTGAACGGGTCTAACACTTACTTCCGTAAAAAATAAAACCAAACATGTTTGCGTTTAGATTGTCTCTGTGAAAGGCTAGTCCACCTTACTGAACCTTCACCAAGTCTATGCCAAAACTACCTATGTGATCAAATTTGTGATCAAATCTTGTAATGAGTTCTAGGTTCACCCACCCTTTCCAAGTGCTTCGTTTCACCACAAAATCTACTCTTGATCTATACAAGGTGTGCACCTAGATCAACCTTTCACCACACTATCAAATGTAACCTCTATCATAATATTGATGAAAAATCTATGCAATGAACCAATTTTCTCCATCGAACTATTCACCAATTCTGTGAATGTTCCCACTGAATTGTCTTTGCAACGAATTTTATTCTTTTTGTTCTCTATCACCATTGTCACCACCACAGTAGTAGAGCGTGCATAAAGCTCTGATACCGTCTATGTCATGAAGGTGACAAAATGGTGAAGAGCTCACTAAATTGTCTTCAAAGTTCACTATGATACCATCTATCATTGAGATAATGGTGAAGAGTAGCCAAATTGTTCACCAGACAATATTTCATACCATCTATCACATCCCCACAAGATCCTTGCTTGAATATTACAATCTCACATCTATTTAGGGCATGTGGCATGATGATGGTTCTCACTTGGTTGCTTGGAAACACCAAGGATAATTCATCTAGACAATGCCTCTTCACCTAGAGCATACCGATACTTTGTTCTAGGTTATGGGCGAGTCACATTCCTACTCTAGTGCAACTCACTTGTATACTTAGAAAAAAATTTAACAGTCTTAATACTTAGTCAATTAAGCATACATCCATGAACAAGCAAAACTAATAGAACACTTGCGAAACAAACAAGAGACACATAGGTATAGTGTGGGTTGCACAAGATGTGCCTAACACCCAACCGAGTCTTATTATTGCAAAATAGTTACAATATGAGAACTACCAGCTCAATTTACAACTTGGGTAGAGTCACACAACTTGTCTCACCTCACTAAGACACTCATACATAGATTCGTCACATCAAGAATCGTTTGTCGCAACAAATTTCACAACTCCTGCAGTGCACCCCACATGTGTAACCACCATAGACTCAATGTATATTGTATATCACAAGACTTCACACAGACCTATGATTTTGTCTCATAGCATGCCTCAAATAGACCTGTGACAAGACTTCCCCAAACTTGGAAGAAAAAAGGTCACCCCAAATCTTTCCATAGAATCACCTCAAGGAACCACAAGTCCTTCTATGTGGAGCGACTTGTCTCCTTTAGGGAGATTGAACCTCTTTGTCCAAGTGTATTGAAAAACCTTCACTCTAACTTTTTTCTTCATTTCCTTTCTTGGTTGTGTGCCCTTGTTCTTTTATATGGACTCCAAACGTTGCCTTCATGAATCGTCGTGTCTTTTGGGTGTGTTTCTCCCCTTTGCAGAGAAATATGCCAAAAAAAACCATCACACCCCTTCACAAACCCAATGTTCCCAAATGAATCTTCACATCCCTTTGTGGACCCAATATGCCTAAGCAAACCCATTCTCTTGTCAACCTTCGCATCCCTTGGTACCGGGGCACCCCAACCTTGGGTGCACTCCTCATAAAGACATGTTCCAACCTATTTGGTGCAACCCTTCTCTTGGTTTCTTCTGTCCCATGCTTCACCTCATTCTTTGGAAAGCCCCTTGGTGTGTTTGCATGCCCAAGGAGGCCACTTTCCCAACTAGTGCAACTTTTGGGTGTCGAAGCAACCCCAAATTCCATCTTCTTGAGGACTTGGGTAAGGGTCTTTGCACCCTTCTAGACAAAGACCTTAAAGATAGCATAACCAAATTATTATAAGCATGAGCATATTATTCACATACTAACTCTATTTCAGAAGTTCCTCAATCATTTCAACTCCTCAATTCCCTAGAATCTCTTAGATGGAGGTCTTGTTATCTCCAAAAGAGGGTAGTCCTAGGGTTTAAGGTTAAGGTACCTAAGATCGTTAATATAACACCTTCTTTGTTGATTATATGTGTGATTACATGATCATTAAGTTCATATTAAACATAAGTAAATGATTATTTAAAAAAAAAAATGAAGGCTTCTTGCCTAGTGATTATTTAATCTATAGACCTTTTTCTTCATTATTCGCTAATACATGGTTATACAGAATGGAATAAAACCTTATACAAAATGAAATCATAGTATTGAGGCCAAAACATGATACAATCCATCATAAAATAGAGGTGAATACCTCACAACGATCTTCAAAATCATTTACAATAATTACACAATAATCTATGCATAACTTTCATATAATTTATGTTGATACTCAGAGGGGAGTGAATCAATATCAAGTACAATTTAAAACCTTTTTCAAATTATACTTAAACCTTTCAATTATATCCAATGAGAAATGAACAATAGTATAAGAGTTACACCAATACACCACAATACACCATGCACAATATATGAGAAATAATCAATAGTTATTGTTCAAGGGAAGTAATGACTTCCAAAGGTAGCTACAAATTCCAAATGTAAAGGGAGGGATAAACCTCCAAGAGGAAGATACAATCCTCCAATATCAAGAGAGAGTTGAAATTTCCATCCTTGCCCCTTCCTTCCACCCTAGAATATATGAGAGATAATAAAACTTCACATTAAATCATCTCCATCAACCAACCATCACATAGAACCTGATAATTCTTCCTGAGACTTCTTCAATTTCTACAATTATTCAATTCTTGGAATACTATGATCCTGTAAATAATATTATTCAATTTATTCTCTGAAACTTCTCCAAGTTTCACTCCTTAAATCCTCCCCAAAAATAAGTTATAGAGAGAATGGCAAGCCTTGTTCAAAATGCCCCGTGATCAATATTTAACATATGATTCTGAAATTCACACACAAGAAACTAAAGTCCGTACTATTTCCAATGCAAATTTTTCCACTTCATTTGGATTTTCTAAGAAGAAGTTATGACTGTTTTACCCAGAACACCTGTTTATTGACTAGCTTCAGGACTGGTCAAAAACCCTATCTTCCACAGAGTGTATCTCCATAATTATAGTGAATCAAGAGCTGAAACTTTTACCACAGTTACCTTGATATGTCTTCTCAATACCATAGAAATTTCACCATCTGAATCGTTCTATAAAAAAACATTATAGCAAAAATGGTAAGATGACCTAAAAATAACATACCTTAGAACATATCACCAAAAGACTTCATCCTCCCTTGAAATCCGGCCTTCTTTACTTCCGATTTCCTCTAAAATTCGACTTGTATATCAAATGAATGTATAATGATATTTATTTATACCATTTATGTCACTTCCTTTTAACATTAGGGCCGACCTGATACTTTCTTATTTTGTAATTCTTTTCTTTAATTATCTTCAGGGCCTACATGTACTTCCTTCTTCAATTCACTTTGTCATCTTCAAAAATTAATTTCTCCTCAACCGTGCGGATCCACATGACGTGCCACATACCACTAGAAACAACATGATGTATAATATCCATCCATGGGTGTTGTATATGCATGTGCATTTTCCTTCATGTCCAAATACCTTCATCAATCTTGCAGTCCAAAACCCATTACTAGGGTTGACATCAATGACAACAACCAATATTCCAACAATCTCCCCCTTTGTCATTGATGGCAACACTCATTCTCCCCCTATCATCATGATCCCAATTTATCTCCCCCTTTGACATCAATGGCAAAGGGTAGGGCTTCTCCCTCTAAGTTTAATGGAAAAAGGTAACTCTCTCCTTTGGGGTTGTTCCCCCTGAACATGTGGCACTCAATAATACTTCATCCTTATTTTTGGTCTTTGGGACTTTTTCTTGCTTGGAATCCTTTTCTGTGGCTTCTATATTCTCTCTCTTCTTCATGTCTAGGATGTATATGTTGTTCGGTCTTCTTGTTGCAGTTGCAACTAATCTTCTTGAGTTATTTTCTCTGATTTTACATTTTCAGGAGTCAAACGTAAGAGTGTATCCTTGATCACACATTTTACTAACACTGAGTAGATTATGCTTCAAGTCTTCAACCAATAGGACTTTTGCTTCTTTTACATTTTCACTTCCAATATTTACAGTTCCTTTTCCAAGTACTTTGGTAGATGAGTAATCTTCAAATGCAACATTTCCACCCTTTTTCTTCAAGCTAACAAATTTGCTTTGATCTCCGGTCATATGAAATGAGCACCCATTGTCTATGAACCATTCATCTTCTTCTTTGCATTCTTTAGCGACCAATGCTATTCGATAATTTTTATTGTGTGGAATTTATTTCCTTTTCCATGTTGTAGTTTGTATGCAGACTTTTGGCATACGATTATCTTCCCTCATCTCTCTACAATATCATGATTTGTGACCAAGATTATTGCACTTGTAACATACAATATTTTGATCCATTAATGGGTCAAATGGATTATAATTTCTATTGACAGGTCTACGACCATTTCCATATCTACTATTTTCACCATTCATGTAGCTTGCATAGTTATTCCTTTCATTGATTCTACAATTGATTTCCTTGTGTCCAAAATTTCCACAAGTATAACAATGTCCAAGAAATAAATTTTGATACCTAGGCATAAGTGATCTTCTTTGTGGTGTGGTCCATCTAGGTTCACGATCTATTCTTCTGTAGTTTCCTTCATAATGATTTCTTTCATACCTGATGGGAGAGGATCTTCTTGATGTCTCATTCCTTCTGAATTCTAGTCTTCTATCTTGTTGTTCAACTTGTTCTGGAATGTTGGTTTCATCATTTTCAACTTCCTTTTCTTGTTTTGTTTTCTTCAAACTGTCATTGTATCCTAGTCCTGTCTTGTCGTTTGGAGATCTTTGACTGCTAAGGATCTCATCTAATTTTTTAGTGATTTTTTCAAACTTCTTCAACTTTTCTATTGTCAATAGGAGCTCCCCTTTTGTGTGATCCAATTCTTCTTTCAGTTTCTCATAATCTTCTAATTATTTCTTCAAGCTATTAATGGTCTTTTCAAGCTTGTAATTCTCTTCTTCACAACTACTTAATTCACCTTTTAGTATTATGTTTGTGTTTCTAAGGTTTCTATTTTCAGTTTCAACATACTTCAACTTTTCAAGATTCTCATCTTCTTGTTCACTCTCTGCATTGTCTTTGTATCCCCAAAAGGAATCAAGGTTGGTTTCTTCATCTTAATCTTCTTCACAAATGCTTTCTTCTTCTTTAGAATTCTTGTGATCATCATCTTGGGTTTCTTGGGTTATGAAGAGGACTTCTCCTCCATCATTATCTTCTTCATCACTCTCATCTGAGGAGATGTCATCATCCTTGGAGTAGAAGCTCTTTTTATTGTTGAGACTTCTCTTTTTATAGTAGAAGTTTTCAACAATATGTCCTATTATACCACAGTTAAAGCATTTGAGAGGAGACTTACCTTTGTATCTTCCACTTCCCTTCTGGAACCTTCTTACAAAATTCGTTATTTCTTCATCAAGGTCGTTATCCTTGTCTTTTGTCTTCTTTATGGCTTTAAAGGCTGCTTCATTGTTTGGCTGGTCACTTTTTGTACCTATTCTCATTTCATATGCTATAAGAGACCCATGTAATTCATCCATTGTCATTTTTGTCCAGTCCCTAATTTCTTCAATGGCGGAGACCTTAGCATCATACTTCAAGAGAAGTGATCCCAACACTTTTTTTACAACCAAGGATTCATTGATCTCTTCACCTAATCCCTTGATAGCATTAACAAATTCATCAACTCTAAGAAAATAGGTTGCAATACCTTCCTTTTCATTCATCTTCAAATTTTCAAATTCTTTTCTATGTCGTTGAAGCTTGACCTTCTTAAATTTTGGATCACCTTCATAGATGCTCTTGAGTTTGTCCCATACATCCTTAGTAGTGCTACAACCCATCACTTTTCTAGAAATAGTTGGTGCCAATGCTTCTAGAATAACATGTCTGGCTTTTGAATTACAACTCATAAGCTTCTTCTCATTTGGATCGGTTGGAGCATTATTTGGGATTACATAGCCATTTACAACTGAGTACCAAATGTCTACTCCCAAAGCCGTTAGGTACGTTTTCACTCTATCACTCCAGTATGCATAATTTCTTCCATCAAATTTTTGAATCCCATTTGAAATGTGCTCATGGTCATCCATCTCTGCTCAGGATTTTCCTTCCAGTGGTTAAATTGTTCTGAAGGCAACCTGCTCTGATACCAATTGTTGATACTGAGAGATGGGTGAATCAGTATCAAGTACAATTTAAAATAAAAATCAACTTATACTTAAAACCTTACAATTATATCCAATGAATAATGAACAACAGTATAAGAGTTACACCAATACACCACAATACACCATGCACAATATATGAGAAATAATCAATAGTTATTGTTCAAGGGAAGTAATGACTTCCAAAGGTAGCTACAGCTTCTAAATGTAAAGGGAGGGATAAATCTCCAAGAGGAAGATACAATCCTTCAATATCAAGAGATATTTGAACTCTTCATCCTTTCCCCTTCCTTCCACCCTAGAATATACGAGAGATAATAAAACTTCACATTAAATCATCACCATCAACCAACCATCACATAGAACATGATAATGCTTCCTGAGACTTCTTCAATTTCTACAATTATTCAATTCCTGGAATACTATGATCCTATAGATAATATTATTCAATTTATTCTCTGAAACTTCTCCAAGTTTCACTCCTTAAATCCTCCCCAAAAAGAAGTTATAGAGAGAGTGGTAGACCTTGTTCAATTCTGGTTTATTTAGGAGACTGAACTTGTACAGAATGCCTTGTGCTCAATATTTAACATCCAATTCTGAAACTCTCACACAAGAAACTACAGTCCGTACTCTTTCCAATTCAATTTGTCCCACTTCATTTGGATTCTCGATGAAGAATTTATGACTTTTTTACTCGGAA
Organism: Picea mariana; assembly: GCA_032191745.1. Lineage (NCBI taxonomy): Eukaryota > Viridiplantae > Streptophyta > Pinopsida > Pinales > Pinaceae > Picea > Picea mariana. Next base: position 487,761 of record JASDQU010100418.1, read on the forward strand.
CACTTGTTTATTGACTAGCTTCAGGATTGGGAAAATCCCTATCTTCCATAGAGTGTATCTCCATAATTATAGAGAATCAAGAGATGAAACTTTTACCACATGTACCTTGATATGTCTTGTCAATACCATAGAAATGTCACCGTCTGAATCGTTCTAGAAAACAATTTATAGCAAAAATGGTAAGATGATCTGAAAATAACATACCTTATAACACACCACCAAAAGACTTCATCCTCCCTTGAAATTCGGCCTTCTTTACTTCTGATTTCCTCTAAAATTCGACTTGTATATCAAATGAATGTATAATGATATTTATTTATACCATTTATGTCACTTCCTTTTAACATTAGGGCCGACCTGACACTTTCTTATTTTGTAATTCTTTTCTTTAATTATCTTCAGGGCCTACATGTACTTCCTTCTTCAATTCACTTTGTCATCTTCAAAAAATTATTTCTCCTCAACCATGAGGATCCATGTGACGTGACACATACCACCAGAAACAAAATGATGTATACTATCCATCCATGGGTGTTGTATATGCATGTGCATGTCCTTCATGTCCAAATACCTTCATCAATCTTGCGGTCCAAAACCCATGACTAGGGTTGACATCAAATGACAACAACCAATATTCCAACAATTTCAAGGGTATGGAGAATCTAGCCTCCTTATTCTATCAATAGTCCAATGTAAGAGTAAAAATGGTTCAACCCAATCAATAACCATCTCATTTAATCCCTTAAAAACATTCACATCAAATGCAAAGAGTTTTCATATAAAACAAACACAAATTGTCTAGAGTATGGGGGATTTGAGTAGCTCTTCTTGACATGACACTTTTTTACCTTTTAGGGAATGAAATGGATGAATATAATTTTGAAATTTGGTGAATATGTGGTATTGATATCATATACTTTCTTTTAAAATTTTAATGCTAGCAGACATCATATGGCCAAGTTATAGTAGAATTTCATGTACAACCATTTTGTGTTTTTAGGACTTAGAAAGACAAATATGAAGCTAATTTGTGGTGAGAATGCATATATTTATGTCAGCTACTTCATTTTAAAATTTGAACATCAATGGACACCATATGGCCAATTTATAGTATAATTTAATCTATAGTCATTTTGTGTTTTTATAAGCCATATTGACAAATATGAAATTGTTTTTTTGTGATCATGTAAATATTGATGCCATCTACTTTATGTTAAAATTTGAACACCATTGGACATCGTATGGTCAAGTTATAGTAGAATTTCATTTGCATAAACTTTGCATTTTTAAGGGCCATATAGGGAAATCAGAGGCTAATTTTTGGTGAGCATGTGGAGATATGTACTAGCTAAATGCACTCCAAATTTGACCTTTATTAGACTTCATATGATATTGTTTCCCTAAAAATAACATATTGGTTTTTAATGCATTTCTACAAACAATTTGCATGCATGAGGTTATCAATGCATTATTATATAAATTTTCCAATTTAATAACTTATAACAAAAACCATTCACTCAATGACATCTACATAATTTCCATGGCATGAGCTCAAAATAAATAATAATAATATTCATGTACATTTCATCATAATAGAAATCTTAATAAAAATAAAATAAAAATAATACACTTATCTTTCATAAAATGATTTCCAAGGCAATTGACTGTGGGTGAACCATTTTCTTGCCAACCATAGGCAAATCCTTTTGAATGTCACCCCCATGATGAGATATGATACCATCAGGGCAAAGAAGAGTTGTCAAAGATCCTAAATCATTATTCTCTTTACCACAAGCTTCCAAACCAACCCAGAAAGACAACAAGAGTGTAGAGGTTGAAGAAAGTACTTCTCTCCTCAATCTTGGTGTCTAATTCCATGTGATAGTTTGTCTTTCATCTCTTCATGGATCCTATGATAGTTGGGTTTCTCTTTTTCAATCAAGAACTCTCTTCTCTCCTCGAGAAGTCCCTTTTTTCTCCACCTTATCTCCCTCATTCAAATTATCTTGTTTTTTTGCATGAATGAAGGAGAGGGGAAGGATGAGTCCTAATCCAACTTTTCCACTTCCTTAGTTATAGGGATCAAGAGTCCTAGTAGAACTCTCCTTGATTTAATGAATATAAGAATTATTTTATTTAATATAGGAGGTAGGTATTTGAGGATAGGAAATAATTACTTAAAGTAATAAATCATTTCACTAGGCTCATAATTGTAATATCATAAATATTAGGATAGAATGTTAATATGAAAATATCATGAAAGAGGTTCTAGATAGGATATAGTAGTAACCATGAGACATAGGTAAATTCTCCCCTTATCCCCCCTTACCTTTCCTCTCTGGTGGAAGCATACCCCATCAGTGTTTCCTACCTCTAGTCAGCCTTGGAACCTTTCATTATATTCACAATGATGATGTTTATATGTCTTTCAAATCACCATGGTAAGTCTACCTCATGGCATGAAACAAAATATAGCAATGAAAAAAAAAATTACAATATAAACAAAATCAATTTCAAAAGGTTGAGACTAAGTTTTACATAATTCTCCCATAATTGTACAACAAGAAGAAGATGAGAAGAAGTAAGTTGTTCAACTACCACCCAAGACTGTAGAAATTGAACCAGAAAATGAACCAAAAGTTCATGTTGGACCTAATGAGGAGGAGATCTTGGAGAGTTCAAAAGAGGAAGTGGTTCAACTCTACCTTAAACTTAATACATTGATTATATGTTATTTTTTGGTAGTAGTAAGGATGTGATTAGCAATTTGAAGTATCAACATTCAACATAGTTTGACATGCAGGACTTGTAGTTTGCAAAGTATATCTTAGGAATGGAGATCAAGAGATATAGAGTGAACAGAAATATTTTCTTGTGACAATGTAAGTCTGTGAAATATGCATTGCAACATGTTTTCATTGTAGATTGTAGACCATTGAGTGTTCCTACTTCTATGGGAACTAATATTTCAGTTGAGTAGTGACAACACCCACAGAGATGGAGGATATGGATTATGTTCCTTATTCTAGTGAAGTTGGTAGTTTTATGTATGTTATGGTTTATATCAAGCTAGACATTGCCCAAATAGTGGGAGTCTTGAGACAATTCATGGATAATCCAGAACATGAACACTATATTGCAATGGATAGGTCTTCAAGTATTTGCGGGGAACTTTCGAATATTCCATTTGTTATAATGGTGATATTTTTGGGGATCGACGCTTGGTGGATATACATGGTTATGTGGGATTTAATTGTGTGCGAGATATATATAGGGGGAGATCTACAAGTAGATATGTGTCTTGATTGTTTAGTGGAGTAGTGAGTTGAATGAGAAAGTGGCATGTTATGTTTTCTTTGTCCACTACAAAGGCGAAGTATATGGAAGTTACTCATGCCTACAAGGAGACCATTTGGCTTATGAAACTGTGTTCAAATGTGGGGATAAATTAAAGAGTTATTATAGTTCAATGTGATAATAACAATGTTATATTCTGGCAAAGAACCTAGAAACTTTCATTCAAAGACAAAGCATATTGAGATAAAATATCATTTGATGTAGTCTAAATAGTCTACACTTTTCATATTTTTATGGGCACGCTTTTTTGACAATTTTTCCTCAAAATCTAGCCAGAAATTTAGAAGGATAGTTTCATTCATGGATTTCAGTGGCTAAGATCACATATTTTGGGTGCCCTAGGAATTTTGAGGGATCTAAATCGATTTATGCATTCAAAATATGATTTCAACAATGTAATATTGTGATTTCGCCAACAATTGTGTTGTCATATTTTGGTGATAGTTGTCGGAAAAGATTAAAAAATGTAGAATGTTTAGAATACAATATACCATTTTGTTTAAGACATAGTAGAGGATGGAAAGCTAGTATTGAAGAACGATGACAATTTGAATAATGTTGCATATGCATTGACAAAGTGAGTGAGATTGAATAACTTCAAGTGGTGATATGAGTCTATGGACCTCACGGCCCCTAGAAACAACTTGAATGCATGCATGCATGTAAATCATGCATATGGGTATGTGTAAGGTCTTCGGCTATAAGGGCGCAGGCACCCTCACCCAAGTCCTCAAGGAGATGGAATTTAGGGTTGATCTGGCACCCAAGGGTTGCACTAGATGGGAAAATGGGTGCCTTGAGAAAGAGAACATGCCAAGGGACTTGCCCAAGCATGAGGCGAAGCATGGGATGGAAGAAACCAAGAGAAGGGGTGCACCAAATAGGTTGTGGTGCGTTGACTCGAGGACCACACCCAAGGTTGGAGTGCGTCAATCCCAAGGGACGTGAAGGTTGAAAAGTGCATGGGTTCATTTGGATGCACTAAGTCTGCAAAGGGGAACAACAATTCATTTGGGCGTGTTGGTCCATGAAGGGGTGTGACATACCCAAAGGACACAATGGTTTTTGAAGGTAATGTTTAGACTCCATATAAAATAACAAGGGAGCACAACCAAGAAGACACAAAAACAAAGAGGACAAGATCAACTTTGAGGTTCTGCGATAGACTTGGACAAAGAGGGGCGAGCTCCTTCAAGGAGCCAAGCTGATCCACATGGGAGGAGTTGTGTTGCATTGAGGTGATTATGTGGACAAAGTTGGGGAAACCTTCTTTGGGATGAGTTTTAAGAAGTCTTGCCATAGGTATGGGTGAGGCATGCTATGAGACAAAACCGTAGGTCTGTGTAAAGTCATGTGACATAGAAGATACGATGAGTCTGAGGTGGATGCACATTTGGGGTGCACCATAAGAATTGTGAAATTTGTTGCAACAGACGATTTTTGGTGTGACGAATTTGTGTATGAGTGCCTTGGTGAGTTGAGGTAAGTCATGCGACTCTACCCAAGTTGTAAATAGATCCGGTAGTGCTCATGTTGTAATTGTTTCACAATAACTTAGTCGGGTGTTAGGCACGTTTTGTGTCACCCGCACTATATCTGTGTGTCTCTTCTTTGTTTCACAAGTGTTTTCTTTATTTCCTGGATGTATGCTTAAATGACCAAGTATTAATCTATTGACAAGATTGTCTAAGTTTACAAGTGAGTTGCACTAGAGTAAGAGTGTGACTCACCCATAGCCTAGAACGGAGTATGGGTATGCTCTAAGTGAAGAGGCATAGTCTGGATGAATTATCCTTTGTGTTTCCAAGCAGCTAAGTGAGAACCGTTGTGATTCCACACACCCTCAAGAGGTGCACGATCGAAAATTAGAACGAGCATCCTGTGAAGACGTAAAAATATGCATGCAAACTCAACTTATTCACTCAATGACCAATTATTCATTAAAATAAGACATACATGAAACCCACCCAAGGAATGCATGTTGATATGCACCCACTCAATCCATGCATATAATGTATCTTGTATGAGGATCCATTAATGTATGAAGTTATGTCTATTTCTTGTATGCTCTCATTAAGAACATGACTTTGTAAATTTATTATAACCTATTGTTGAATAATACATTAAACTCTTGCTTTTCCATGTGTAGTTTTTCTTACCAAAGGGTTGTCTCTAAAAAAATCCACATTTATTAATTTGTTATCACAATTTGACGCAAATGTTTATTTCAATTTTTTTTACACATTCTCCTTACGTTAATTTAATAATAAGAACCTCTACTTCCTTTCACTTTGGAAAATGTGAAACCAAACAAGAAACTAAATTCACAAAGGCTCTGCCCTTTCCCTTTTTCTTCGGCACTACAAAAGAAATTCATGGTCTTGGCCCTCTTACTTCACCTCCTAAAAAAATAAACATGCACATTATTCCCACACACTCTACGAAAAAAATGTCCTCCTTAGCTCTGTCCAAGTGCTCAGATCACACTGGAAAATACCCTCCAAGTCCCTTTAAACCCTTTTGTCCCCCTCTTCCATCTTGAACTTGAGATCTCATGAATTGTGTGCGAACCTGGTGGCTGGTCTGAAGGGTGTCTTCATTTAGGCATGAAATATGCAGGATATCTTCTAAGTCCAAAGTCATCAGTGCCTTCTGCCACACATGTTGGTTGGGTTAAGCTCAACAATTTTGAGATGTGCAGGCATACAATCTAGGCAATCTTGGGCATACAATCATTCTCTCCTCACACACACTCTGCTCTCTACACAAATTTATCTCACCCTCTTCACACATTGTGCTCACACCTCTATGGGTATTCTCGCATATATAGCATCTATAACTCAGTTACACAAAATGATCATGAATAGATCACATAGTTACATGAACAGTTCATAAATATATTGCATGCATGCACATTAACATAGTTGCATGCATCCCCCGGATGGGGTGTTATTGTGGACTAGATGTCAAGTGGATCAGACAGGAGACGGATACCATGGCGCCAACCACGTGACAGGTGCGTACCACCCCCTCCCTCTACTGCCATGCATTTAAAACAACCTCACGCTAACCATGGATCCATTAATCTTATTGCGCCCTGCTATGGATATCTGTCCCTTCGATGGATCAGAACAATGAACCATAATTTACTCTGCTCGCACATATATTCCTCCACCAACGATTTTAGAATTATTAACTCCACCAGGTGTGCTCGCAGCTTCATTCATCCTCGGTCAAGTCCTCCAGCGGATTGCACTCCCCCCCAGTTTCTTCTTCTATATCTCTTCTTCCTTCCTATGCTTGATAGCCTGCACAGTGTCTCAGACATGTCGAGACAAAGGGGGAAATCCACATGCGGCTCGGCTTGGCAGCCTAGTCAACCACAGTTGGCTCTCTACCCCCCACCTGCACCCTCTCAAAGTTATTCACCCTCATCACCATCCTCGTCTTCCTCTTCGACGCAGTCTGGCCATAGACTCAGCAGCCTCCCGCCCCTCTCCTTGCCTTTTGTATGCAGGCTTGAATGGTTTTATCTCCCTGGAAACTCTCTAGGTTTCAACCCAGGGCCACTCTCAAATTTTTCCTCCACCTTGCATCCAATTCTAGTCGTTCCTCCCAATTCGCCTGTGAACATGTCAGCCCATTCTCCCACAACCCAACCACACTGCACCCAAACTCAGAGTGAAGGCTTTGGAGCCATCCATGGACCACAACAAGAGTCTCACTCCTGCGTCCACTCAACATCAAACTCAAAATTGCCAGAAGGCCTTGCAATTCTACAAGGCCTGGTCTTTGAATTAGGACAAGACTTGGATGACCTGCAGTTTCAGATGGAGATCTTGGATGGGAAGGAAAAACAATTCCTGCAAATGCTCTCATCACTGTAGGGAATGTACCACCCCACAGATGGAGAAAAAGATGCAACATAGATTGAGTCGTTGATTCTGGTGCCAGCAACACACGGGACCACAGTGGAGGAAGGGGCATCGGTCATGGAGGAAGCAACACCAGTCAAGGACCCAACAACCAATTCCATCTCCCTAGACATGTGGCCACACTACAAGCCTACCACCCGATTTGAATAGGTGTCTCTATGCATGGTTAGCGGGGTGTTTAGCTTTTATTTTTCCACATAGGGCCTATAGTCGTATTTTTTCTATTTTAATTTTTCCAGTGTTAGACGAAAGGCCAATTTGGTCTCCCACGGGGGGCTACAATTTTTGTATTTAGATGTTGTAACTTTTATGAATGGTAACTTAAGACTTTGGTTCTCAACCTGTTCGGCTGGCTGAACTGGTTTACCCTAGGGGAAATTCAGTTTTTACAGTCTGTAACAAAACGTTGATACTGTAATTTATGCTTTTTGAAGTATTTTTATACAATCTAACTTACGAAAAAAAAAAAAACATAGTTGCATGCATGTGCATGTGACCCCATGAGGAAATTCATTGGCATGTTTCCAACAATCTCCACCTTGATAATAATTTACCTGATATATCATGCCCTTAATTAATTCATCACCTTTCTTGCAATCCAATAGAATCCAAACACCATCACAACTCCGCAAATTCTCTAAGAATATCGTTACGTGAACATGCCTGCACGATTCACTCCAGTATGGACCATTTTGTCTCCATCAGTAACCTGTCTAATAAACCAATGTACTTGTCCAAATATCATAAATCATAACCACAGACCAAATCACTGCAACCACTGTAGGTGATACTTGTGGTTTTGTGTTTGAAGCACCCATTTCCATGTTCTTGACCTAGTTTTTCCATGTGTCTACTGACAACACCAATTGCATGTGAAATGATAACCATTTATCCATCACAATAATCAAACATTCTACTAGCATATAATACTCGAGACATATAACCCTTTTCTTATTCATCAATTAGGACATAAACCTAAAGAGAACTTACAATGGAAATCCAGGGGATTTTACCAGTTTCACATTATTCATATTGAATTTCCTGAGTATCTTCACCACATGCTTTTGTTGTGATAACCAAGATTACTATATTTCTTGTCTCTCTGTATTTCCATGCCTAGGATTTGTTTTTCTGATCCCAGATCCTTCATAACAAACATCCTAACCAACTGATCCAACTTGTTGACCTCAACCATGATTTTGCTTGCAACAAGCATAACATATAACACCAAGATAATGAATATACCATAAAAACAATGGTTATACATACTTCTTGTAAAATTTGGCTCACCGTGAAGGAAGCAAACATTTTGTACAATTTTCCTAGCATGCTTCGGGTCGTACAATGATTTTTGAGTTTGCAAACAAATCTTTTGTTTTGATTCTGAACTAACTGTTTTGGTTGTTCCATATACATCCCCTTATAAAAAAAACTCCATGTAAAACAATTTTAACATCTAGTTGTACTATCACAACCAGTGCTAACACAACATGATTAGAAACAAGCTTTTAACAACTGGTGATAAACTTTCATGGAAATAAATACCTTCCAAATACCTTTCTGCTACCATCCATGCTTTGAACCTTTCATATTTTACTATGTTGGATTTTATAAAAGGATATTCATCGAACACTGCATCTTTGTCCATGATAATTCGATGGGTAGTAGGATCCCATAGTCTACACCCCTTAACATCATCACTGTATCAAAGATCTACCTGTTTGATCTCGGTCCTACTTAGAAAGATGATAAAAAACCATAAGAATCACAACCGAATAATTTCACATTTGAGTAATTACCAGATGACCTGTTCATACCTCTTCCTGAATCTTCATGTCTTTTGCAACCGATGGTGACCGAGTTACCAGATAACACAATCGCTTATGTCCACAACTATTGTTGCAACTTTGCATTACTAAACATGCCTATTCGATCCCAACTTCCTTGCAATACTTTCTAAGTTCCATGGATATGAGCCTACCTTCATCATATATTCTCAAACACTTGATTGACCTGCCAACACATCAGCCTTTCTACAGACCCACCTTTCTAAACTGGACACATTGCTCCACCTCGAACTTCACATTCGAACAACCTTGACCAAATCTAGCCAAACCGACCAAGTAAGCCGTCACCACTTACCTCCAGGCCCATTTACAATGGAGTTCACCAAGAATTTTATAGGATTCATTCCATGCAATCCATGTACACAATACCACGGGATACCCAAAACACATGGACCCAAAAAACCACTTGCTTTGACCTAAAAATAGATTTAACTCATTAACTTTTTAACTGAGTCAACGTTAACCCACCATACATGCCCCCCCCACATATTCAATCTACCTAAATCTACATCTATACTTGTCATAGGTGACCTGATAATCCAGGGGTACACATGCCTATCCAGGTCTTACAGACATATGTCCATTTACATGCAATCAATAATTTTTAGAACTCAAAAGTAAAGACAATTTATTTTTTTTATTTCACGGTGACTCAACCATCACCTCCTTGCACCTTCTATGTGAATACAGGTGGAGAGACATAACAGACAAAAAAAACTTCATCAACCATATATGTAGGTAAATTTTCTTCTTTTATGGAGTCATCCTTGGATGCTTGTTGTCTTTTCCAACAATCCTTCTTGAGATGCCCAAATTTTCCACAAAACCAACATTTTGCCTTTCCTTTATTGTCTTTTGATTTAGATCTGGATGTACCTTTCTGATCTTTCACTCCTTCTTTAGATCGACCTCTGACCACCATTGCTTCTGCTATTGAAGTTTCCTTACTGGATCTTCTCCTCATTTCCTCGGACAACAGAGCTCCTACAACAATCTCATAATCAATGGCATCTGTTGAGATAAACCACATAGTTGTGACTAGATGATCCCAAGACTCAGGAAACGAACACAGTAGCGTAACTGCCTTGTCCTCATATTCATATGTTACGTCCATACTAGATAATTGACAAAGCCGAGTGTTGAAAACATTCAAGTGATCAACAATTTTTGTACCTTCTTTCATCAACAAGTTGTACAACTTCCTCTTAAAGAAGAATATGTTTGACAAGTTTTTTGTCATATACAGACTCTCCAGTTTGGTCCACAAACCTGTTGTTGTGACCTCTTCAGTTATGTTAAACAACACTTCATCTGCCAGACACAAATGAATAGTATTGAGGACTCTTGCATCCAGATCTTCCCAGTCCTCGTCTGTCATGCTTGTCGGTTTCTTTGACTTTCCAGCCAAGGCCTTTTGCAATTCTTGTTGCACAAGCATATCTTGCATCTTGAGCTTCCAAAGCGCAAATCTATTCTTTCCACTGCATTTCTCCACCTCAAACTTAGAACTCTACACTTTTTCCATTAGCACACACCACCCAAAAGAAAATCACAGCTTCTAATTAACCAGGATCTTACAAAAAACAAGGTTGAAATTCAAAAAGGTTTCAAAAAATATATATTGAAAAACCCTTTTTTTCGAAAACATAAAAGGTCCACCTTTTACCTTTTACCAAAGGATCCGCCTCACCTTTTTATATTCTAAAAAATATCCACTTCACCTTTTTATATTATATCCCACCTTTATTAAAACTCACCTCCACTTTTTAAACATCCACTCATGACCGTGTATTTTTTTGAATAAGACAAAAAACCCTTCATACCAATGAATGTTTTCTTTAATTTTTTTTTGGATCATCGCACCTTTTATGAGGATCACCTGCAACTATTAGAAATTGTCGCACCTTGTTAAAGGATAGCCTGCGACGATTTTCTCGTGATACTTTGCAAATTTTTGCATTGTGTACTACTCTGAGCCTATGACGATGTCGCATTGTGTACTACTCTGACCCTACGATGATGTCACACTATGTACTACTCTACGCCTGCAATGTTGTCGCACTGTGTACTACTATGTGCCCATGTCATTGTCGAAATTTTTCAAATTTTTGAAGAGTACCTGCGACTGTCACACTTTTCCACAGGGACAACCTGCGAAGATGTAATAAAACCCATCCCAGGATGATCCACTTCACTCGGCATGGTTAACCTTCTCTTCGATCCAGCGACCATATTATCTTCTCCTTCGCTCTCTACTCCTTCAACTCTAAGCTTTGATACCACTTGTTAGGAAGCGGAAGAAAAATATAGCATAAAACAGAGCATAAACAAGGAAGATCAAACACACATTAAACCAAGAACAACAATCCCACAATTTGACACGGTGATTTATGTGGAAACCCAATGAGGGAAAAAACCACGGTCAATGATAGTCAGTATTCTTATTATTCAAGGGAGAATTACAATAGTCAATCTCAAGCATACAATCATTCTCTCCTCACACACACTCTACTCTCTACACAACTTGCTCTCACCCTCTTCACACATTGCGTTATGAGTATGCCCGCATATATAACATCTATCACTCATTTACACAAAATGATCATGAATAGATCACATAGTTACATGAACAGTTCATAAATATATTGCATGCATGCACATTAACATAGTTGCATGCATGTGCATGTGAACGCATGAGGAAATTAGTTGGCATGTTTCCACCACCACGCACTCTATGGAAAACAATGTCCTCCTTAGCTTTGTCCAAGGGCTCAGATCACACTGAAAAATACCCTCCAAGTCCCTTTGAACCCTTTTGTTCCCCTCTTCCATATCGAACCTGCGATCTCATGAACTGTGCACGGACCTAGTGGTTGGTCTGAAGGGTGTCTTCATTCAGGCATGAAATATGCAAGAGATCTTCTAAGTCCAAAGTCATCAGTGCCTTCTGCCACATGCACTAGGTGGGTTAAGCTCAATAAGTTTGAAGATGCATAGCATGACGAAGACACAAGCATAGCTATATAGGAAGACTTCAGATTGTTCTCTTCTCTTTTTGAGATAGGTTGTCTACTACAATTGAAGGAGATACCTATATACAATTGTGGCCACCCATCTATAGTGTTGAAAAGAAATCAGGTAGGCCTAGATCACAGGACTTTTAAATCAGAATTCATATTGGTATTGTCTAAACATTTTATGTTTTTGATTTTTTTCAGTAATCATCATTTGAATTCGACAATTCAATAGTTGGTGAAATCAAAATTTTAGATTGCTCGAATGACGGTTTTGAGTTTAAAGAAAGCTTTCAGTTGGATTTTTGGAAATGTATGATTAAAGAAGCCAGGGATGGTAAACAGTTTGAGTTTTATCACAGACCCTTCATAGAAGACCCCCTTAGCCGAAACATATCTCTTGAAAATTTTGTCAATCATTATGTACCTCTTGAAAAATTTTAATGTAATTTTATATGTATAGATCTATATGTACTTCTTTCTGGACTGCATGTTGGGACAATTTTGTTTGTTGTTTTGTGGGATTATGATTGTATACTTCCACACATGTGGAGATTTTGGTTTTGGTTTATGGTCTGAGGTTACCTTTTGGTGCACTTTTTGTGCTCACTTATTGGTGGAAAATACATGGCATCATGCATTCTACAAATCCAATTTTTTTCTCCCAGGATGAAATAAATTTACGCTTTTTTTTAGGAAAAAAAAAATGGTGTTTTTGAATGCATACATCTATTTAGCACCCTCATAAATCTCAGGACACCCAAAATATGTAATTTAGACCATCAAAATATTCAATTCCAACTGTTAGTCCTGAGATTTGTACTAGGCTCATAGAACAATGCCAGTCATCTCAATATGATGATAATTAATTTGATGTTTCTTTTCTTCCTTTGAATAAGAAGGAAATTTCATTGATCTAATCATCAGAAATACAGAGGGAATATCTCTTTCTTTAAGTCTTTTATAAATAATAAAGAGATGAAAAGAAGAATACACATAAACAAAATTGAGATATAAAGTAAGGTATCTAATTTTGATAAATATTACTTTAATTCCAATGGAAAGAATATGAGATGTGTATCTAAATTATGAAACAAATTAATGAATAATAAACAAATATGCAAATGTTCACAACATAATAGAGGAAAGTATATACCTGAATAAATTTTCAATAGATAAACTGTATAACTTAAACACAATAGTTTGAAAAAGATGAACTATGATAACATGAGCAACAACACATAGAAATAACATAACTCAAAGAAATGAGAAACAAAATCTCATGTATTTATGCAGAAAAATGATCTTCTTATTGAAAAGTCTTCAATTACATATAAGGTTGAGAATTCCTTCTTCCATTCTTCAATTATTCTTTTATAGATACAAATCCTGTAACCAAATTGATTACATTTCCCTAGTATTAAGTGAAAATTACAAAAATAGAAAAACTAAATCCCAAAACTTAAGGAACAAATTTGGAATCCCTGATTTTTCTCCATGTTGTTGGCCAAGTCATTAGATTTCTGCAAATTTCTTCCACTCTTGATTCAGAGAATATTTGCATGATGTCATTCTTCTATAATCTTTGTCCATCTTGGTACATGCTTGATACGTTGGAATAGTTTGAAATATATTTCTCAAATTCCATAATAAAAGGAAGTCGTCATCTAGAAGATAAAAAATGGTTTGACCTGTTAATATCCCAGTAACTCCTTTGAATTTATTAATATTTTCCCTTGATGAGATCAATGGTTGTTGTTATTCTAGTAGAGAGAAAAAAATTCCTTTTTTACCATAGTATTCAGATAATCCTATTTCCACCATCTTTTTATAATGATTTTTATACCATTGCACATTTCTTTAAGGTGAACAACTTTACTTTGAACTTGTTGAATTAAGTTTCTTTTAGTAATAACTTTTTCAAAATCCATAATTGTACGTGTTCTATCTTTAACTCCAATTTGGTTTAATTCCTCTTTTGTCTTGGAGTTAACAACTCTGATGATTTTGTTGGCAACTTGAGGCTTGTCTCCTAATTATTTTCCATCATTTGCAATGTCTTTTTCAACCTTCTTGATCAATTTAGTCTCTTCCTCCATTATTATAAAGCATTTCCACATCTTATTCACTGGCTCCATAATTTTATCCCAAATTAAATGGCGTGCTCCCATTAAATAGGATTTTCCATAAAGATTGCTCTTCAAAGTATCATACTCTTCCTACAATTTTTTATTTTGATCATTGTATGTCTTTGAGTTGTGTTTCCTTTTCCCCAATATGCTCTTTCAAATATTCATCTTAGTTTCATAATTTAAAATTGTCCTTCTTGATTCGTCTAGCTGAATTTCTTTAGCATTTAGATTAGTTAATGCCCTGGATAATTCCTTTGAACTCCCTGCAAATGTGCCATCTAAAGATGATGAGTGTATTCCTTGTTTTAGTACTTGTATTCGTTGTTGTAGAGAGAAAAAAATTTCATTTATCTTTGCTATGACTTCAATCAATTTTTCCTTTTCCTTTTGAATGGCCAAAAGCTCTGGGGTCTGTACATGAACCACATCAGACAACTTTAATCTCTTTTTTTAAATAACAATTTCATTATCTTTGTCACTTACCATCTTTTGAATAGGTTCTTCATTTGTAGCATCATCTCTTATTTAACTAACTTTTTCTCTAAATCATCTATTCTCATATGCTTCACTCTTGAACTTCTTTTCTCCTACTTCAACTGTTGTTTAACTTGATTATTCATTTTCTTCAATCTCTGTAAGCTAAGGGTAGTCTTCAAAATATCTATATTGACCATTTCTCTTGTCTGATTATGTAGGCCCATTTTTTCTTTTGAGGGAATGTCATCAAGATTTTAAAAAAATTTAGATGCCTTATAATTGTCATGTTCTTGAATGCTTGGACCAAATGATTCTAATATTTCCGAATTCAACCTTCCTTTTTTAAAGTTGATTCCAGATAACAATCTTGTATCTGGAGAACCCTAATTTAACTTTTGGCTCCAAAGCTTTTTAATTTGTTCATTCTTTTATTTCATATCATCATATTTGGTAAATACACTTTATGGCTTGATATCAGTAGACCCTTCTCCTAGTGGCTTCATGAATATTGATGGAAGAGTGTCTATTGAGTAAACAACTTCTTTTGAATCTTTGTCAATGTTC
>JASDQU010100418.1:503733-563367 GCA_032191745.1 Picea mariana
CGTTTTTTATGAAGTACTCTTGTCATCGGTAAAGGGCATTGATAGCTTCAGCTTTAGCATGGCAGAGGAGCATAATACTAGCTTCCCTCAAAATCCAAAACGAAAGAAAAACTAAATATTAATTTCATACCTTGGACAACTTTCAGGGAGGAATTTTGTATTAACATAAAAAACTTGGAATTCAAACCTAATACAAACTTTCCGAACAAAAGCAAAGGTAGGTTCATAAAAATGGAAAAGATGGAAGGAATAAGATTGTCTAATATTGCCCTCCATCTTTGAAATCAAGTTCTATTCCTGGAATCTATGAAACCAGAAAGGTTTCATAGATTCTAGGTACCAGCCTTTTTACTATGAAAGCTTAAAGCACCAGCTTTTTAACTCTGAAAGTTGGTGTGAAAGGACGAGGGGAATTATTTGTTCGAAAATTCCTGAAACAACATAAGAAATTAGAAGTTTACCTTAAGAATGAGACCTCGCCGTCTGTAATGCTATGAACATTGCGTCCAAACAAAACACATGGACAGAAAGCACCCCATGCCGTTGATGCTGGATCCTTCGTTATTTCTATTATTTCTGATGACCATCTGTATTCCTTCGACGATGCCATCAACTCTAATTCCTCCGATGTATCAAACAAATAATCTCATCCACCCAGTACTTGATTTTTCTTCTCTCACAAACAGTGGAATATGACCATAAAACCCCACGAGACGAAATCAGTTATTATCACTGTAACTACTTGATTTGGGGTCTGGAAAACCTCGGGAAATGCACAGATCCTCGACGATGACACGTGTTTCATACGTGTCGGAAAAGGGAATGGCGTGTCTAAAGGCGAACAGTCCACAAGAATTAGAACGAACTAGGGACTACTCAGCACAATGGATTGCCGACACGTCGATATTGGAGGATATCAGAACAAATACAACGAGCAACGAGGCCGTTGGGATTTTCTGAGTCTGTACACAGAGTTTAAAGCTTGATGGCAGGCAATCTGTGAGCCTATGTTTTAACATCAAATGCTATATTTGGCCCCGGAAGCAGTCGGAGATGGACTATGCCCATTTTAATGACCTCAAAATTGAGGTTTAACGAAAATTTCTCATGGGTGCATACATCTGGTCGTTGCATCGGAGGAGTAAAATAGTGCAGGAACATTGGTGTGAAATGTGCAATGTAGTGGCCAGCTTATAGCGTGGATCAGTGACAATCGCATGGACGCATATATTTGGTTCTTGCAACATTCATTGTCACTTATTTTTAATTAAAAAAGGCTTAATTAAAGGTGTACTTTAGATGTTTTATTTTTTTTAATTTTAGAATCACTGATTTAGGTAAAGTAATTGTTGGCGAAATCACAAATTTTGGATTAAATTATATTTTTAATGTATTACTTATTCTTAAAAACTCAAAGCATTTAGAATATGTAATCTCAGCCATTGAAATTTGTAATTTTCTAAATTTCCAACCAAATTCTAGATAAAACTGACCTTGAATTTCCAACTAAATTCTGAATAAAACTAGTAAAAAAATAAAAAATTGTAAGTGATTACATTTTTAATTAAAAAAGCCAAACATAAAAATAACATAAGAAAAACATGACCACTCTAATATTTATTGCACAACCCTCATAAAATTGCATTAAGTAATAATAAAAAAAACATAACATAAGAACAATATGATCACTCTAGTATTTGTTGCACAACAAAAATGTATTAATTCTTGATGCATAAACAAATTCAAATATCGTAGTGGGTTGATGTTGATGGGTAGATCAACAACTTGAACATAAAACAAGTGTTGTGTGGCAGAGTAGTCCCTGCCAAGCAGGTTACAAGGTAAATTATGGAAAATGGGGTCGAATTGTAAATGACGGAAGTGTTCGGTGCAAAATGTATATCATGGAAATGTTGTGTGCAACATGTATATCACGGAACATGGGGCATCAAATTTCGTTAGCGCTAAGGCGCGACCCCACAGAGAGATAACTGGTTAAGTGTTGAAAGAAACAATGAAACTGTAGATGACGCAAGTTTTGGGTGCAAGATCTATAATAGCGCATCGAAATGTACATGACGAAAGTGTTTGGTGCCAAATGTATATCACAGAAGTGTTGTGTGCAACATATATATCAAGGAACATGGGGCATAAAATTTCGTTATCCCTAAGGCACAACCTCGTGGAGAGATAATTGGGTAAGTGTTGAAAGGAACTGCGGTTGATCGGGCTCATGATGTGACGATATAGCACCAATCGACAAGTTCGAAAAAATTCAGGTTTAAGTTTAAATATATTTATTAAAATTGTATTTATATTAGTGTATCGTAATAGATAATTTGTGGTCCAAATGAAGACCATGTTCCAATATGTGGAGGAATTGCAGACCAAAAAAGTTTTTGGTGCAAGATGTATACACCGGAACTGTAGATGACGCAAATTTTTGGGTGCAAGATCTATAATAGCGCCAACTCGGGGGGTTGAGGGAACCACTGAGTTGTCACGAGTAGAAGCAGAATATATATACAATTTGACAGGTGGGGCCTTACATCTCCTCGGGAGCCCTTGTGATGACCGTTTTTCCTCTCTACTATATTTCTCGTTACTTAGTCGTTTTTTCGAAAATCTCCCAATGGGCGTGTTGGCGGATGGACCAGTTCACATTTGCGCTTGTGCTTTTATATCATGACTCTGACCGACCGCTAACATCCACTTTGAATGACGAAAGTGTTTGGTGCAAAATGTATATCTCAGAACATGGAGCATAAAATTTCATTAGCTCTAAGGCACGACCCCGCGGAGAGATAATTGGCTAAGTGTTGAAACGAACTGTGGTTGGTCGGGCTCATGATGTGACGATATAGGACCATTAATTTAAATTGTATTTATATTAATGTATTGTAAGAGATAATTTGTGGTCCAAATGTAGACCATATTCCGATATGTGGAGGAAATGTAGAGCACAAAAGTTTTTGGTGCAAGATGTATACAACATAACTGTAGATGACGCAAGTTTTGGGTGCAACTGTAAATGACGGAAGTGTTTGGTGCAAAATGTATATCAGGGAAGTGTTGTGTACAACATATATTAAATATATTTATTAAAATTGTATTTATATTAATGTATCGTAATAGATAATTTGTGGTTCAAATGTAGACCATGTTCCAATATGTGGACGAATTGCAGACCATGAAATTTTTTGGTGCAAGATGTATACAAAGGCACTGTAAATGACACAAGTTTTGGGTGTAAGATCTATAATAGTGCCAACGCGGGGGTCGACTGGGCTCTCGTGAATCACTATTGAATAAGTTTTTTTTGGTTGTTAATGGAAATAAGCGAACCACCGAGTTGTCACGAGTAGAAGCAGAATATATATACAATTTGACAGGCAGGGCACTATGTCTCCTCGGGAGCCCTTGTCACCCTATTTTGAAGCCCGTGCGACCGTTTTTCCTCTACTATCTTTGTCGTCACTTAGCCATTTTTCCGAAAATGTCCTAATGGGCACATTGGCGGACAGACCGGTTCACATTTGCGCTTTTTCTTTTATATCGTGACTTCAACCGACCGTTAACCATTCGATCCCTAGCCACTTTTTAGATCGCAGATTTCTGGATAGGCGGGCTTTATAACCGAGGTCGAATTGTATATGATGCAAGTGTTTGGTGCAAAATTTATATCACGGAAGTGTGGTGTGCAACATGTATATCAAGAAACAGGGGGAATACGAAATCAATAGCATCAAGTTGCGACAAATTGTAGAGTACAAAAGTTCAGGTTCAAGTATATTTATTAAAAATTGTATTTATATTAATGTATGGTAATAGATAATTTGTGGTCCAAATGTAGACCATGTTCCAATATGTGAAGGAATTGCAGACAATGAAATTTTTGGGTGCAAGATGTATAATAGCGCCAACCCGGGGGTCGTTGTTAAATACATTTTTTTGGTTGTTAATGGAAATAAGCGAACCACTGAGTTGTCATGAGTAGAGTCAGAATATATACACAATTTGACAGGCGAGGCCTTACGTCTCCTGGGGAGCCCTTGTCACGAACGTTTTTCCTCTCTACTATCCTTCTCGTTACTTAGCCATTTTTCAGAAAATGTCCAAATGAGCGCGTTGGCAGATGGATCAGTTCACATTTGCGCTTTTGCCTTTAAATCGTGACTCCGACCGATTGCTAACATCCACTTTGAATGAAGGAAGTGTTTGGTGCAAAATGTATATCACGAAAATGTTGTGTGCAACATGTATATAATGAAATATGGGGCATAAAATTTCGTTAGCGCTAAGGCGCGACCCCGCAGAGAGATATTTGGCAAAGTGTTGAAAGGACAAACTAATATGAAGTCATAGGACCATTAATTTAAATTGTATTTATATTAATGTATTGTAATAGATAATTTGTGGTTCAAATGTAGACCATGTTCCAATATGTGGGGGAATTGTAGACGGTTCTCGTAAATCGTTGTTGAATAAGTTTTTTTTTGTTGTTAATGGCAATAAGAGAACTATTGAGTTGTCACGAGTAGAAGAAAAATATATATACAATTTGACAGGTGGGGCATTACGTCTCCTCGGGATCCCTTGTCACTCTATTTTGAAGCCCGTACGACCGTTTTTTCTCTACTATGTTTCTCGTAACTTAGTTGTTTTTCCGAAAATGTTCCAATGGGCGCTTTGGTGGACGAACCGGTTCACATTTGCACTTGTGCTTTTATATCGTGACTTCGAACGACCGCTAACCATTCAATGCCTAGCCACTTTTCAGATCGCGTATTTTCGGATAGGCAGGCTTTATAACCGAGGTCGAATTGTATATGATGCAAGTGTTTGGTGAAAAATGTATATCACGAAAGTGTGGTGTGCAACATGCATATCACACAAGACCATGTTCCAATATGTGGAGGAATTGCAGACCACAAAAGTTTTGGGTGCAAGATGTATACAACGAAACTGTGGATGACACACGTTTTGGGTGCAAGATCTATAATAGAGCCAACCCGGGGGTCGTTGTTGAATACATTTTTTTGGTTGTTAATGGCAATAAGAAAACCACTGAGTTGTCACGAGTAGAGGCAGAATATATATACAATTTGATAGGCATGGCCTTACGTCTCCTGGGGAGCCCTTGTCATGACCATTTTTCCTCTCTACTATCTTTCTCGTTACTTAGCCATTTTTTCGAAAATATCCCAATGGGCGCGTTGGCGGATGGACCGGTTCACATTTGCGCTTGTGCCTTTAAATCACGACTCTGATCAACCATTAACATCCACTTTGAATGACGGAAGTGTTCGGTGAAAAATGTATATCACGAAAAAGTTGTGTGCAACATGTATATAACGAAATATGGGGCTTAAAATTTCGTTAGCGCTAAGGCGCGACCCCACAGAGAGATAATTGTCAAAGTGTTGAAAGGAATTGCGGTTGGTCGGGCTCATGATGTGATGATATATGACCATTAATTTAAATTGTATTTATATTAATGTATTGTAACAGATAATTTGTGGTCCAAATGTAGACCATGTTCCAATATGGGGAGGAATTGTAGACCACGAAAGTTTTTGGTGCAAGATGTATACAACGAAACTATAGATGACGGAAGTTTTGGGTGCAAGATATATAATAGCGCGTCGAACTATAAATGATGGAAGTGTTTGGTGAAAAATGTATATCAGGGAAGTGTTGTGTGCAACATGTATATCACGAAACATGGGGCATAAAATTCTGTTAGCACTAAGGCGCGACCCCGCCGAGAGATAATTGGAAAAGTCTTGAAAGGAACTACGGTCAGCCAGGCTCGTGATGTGATGATATAGGACCAATCAACAAGTTCGAAAAAAGTCAAGTTCAAGTTTAAATATATTTATTAAAATTGTATTTATATTAATGTATCGTAATAAATAATTTGTGGTCCAAATGTAGACCATGTTGCAATATGTGGAGGAACTGTAGACAATGAAAGTTTTTGGTGCAAGATGTATACAGTGGAACTGTAGATGACACAATTTTTGGGTGCAAGATCTATACTAGCGCCAACCCGGGGGTCGGTCAGGCTCCTGTAAATCCCTTTTGAATATGTTTTTTTGGTTTTTAATGGAAATAAGCGAACCACTAAGTTGTCAAGAGTAGAAGAAGAATATATATACAATTTGACAGGCAGGGCCTTACATCTCCTCGGGAGGCCTTTTCATGACCATTTTTCCTCTCTACTATCTTTCTCGTTACTTAGTCGTTTTTTTCTGAAAATGTCCCAATGGGTGCGTTGGTGGACGGACAGGTTCGCATTTGCACTTGTGCTTTTATATCGCGACTCTAACTAACCGCTAACATTCACTTTGAATGATGGAAGTGATTGTTGCATAATGTATATCATGGAAATGTTATATGCAACATGTATATCACGGAACATGGGGCATAAAATTTCGTTGGTGCTAAGGCATGACCCCGCAGAGAGATAATTGGCTAAGTGTTGAAAGGAACTGCAGTCGATCGGGCTCATGATGTGATGATATAGGACCATTAATTTAAATTGTATTTATATTAATGTATTGTAATAGATAATTTGTGTCCTAAATGTAGACCATGTTCCAATATGTGGAGGAATTGTAGACAACGAAAGTTTTTGGTGCAAGATGTATACAATGGAACTGTAGATGGCACAAGTTTTGGGTGCAAGATGTATAATAGCACGTTGAACTGTAAAGGACGGAAGTGTTGGGTGCAAAATGTATACGACGGAAGTGTTGAGTGCAAGATGTATATAACGAAACACACAGGATAAGAATGTGATAACACTAAGTTGGGACGGTGCAGTGAGATATTTGGCCAAGTGTTGAAAGGGAGGGTCTTCGGCTGGGTTCTTGATGTGAAGATATAAATGGAAATGAGGATTTGACAGTCCACTAACCGATCAACCCGTGAACAATCTAGGATTCTGAGAAAATCAGGTTCAATTTTAAAGGGATTTTGTTTATGTTTATTTAAAATCAGGAGCCCGGGAGAGTCAGGGTCGAGTTTAAAGGGATTTTGTTTATGTTTATTTAAAATCAGGAGCCCGAGAGAGTCAGGGCCAAGTTTAAAGGGATTTTGTTTATGTTTATTTGAAATGTATCCATATTAATGTATCTTACTAGATTATTTGTGGTCCAAATGTAAATCATGTTCGAATTTGAATGGTGTTTTGGGCTTGGATTTTTTTTTGCTCAAACATACAAGGAACAAAGAAAAAAATACACGACTTTACATTTTGTATATCGAAGAATATTTTGAAATATAGGAAGTTGTAATACATGCACAATATAGAACATGAACATGTACAATGAAATGAGTTAATTTTAGGAAGAAATACAAATTCCAAATAACAACACCAAACATTGAATATCAGCATAGAAGAACTCCAAATATTTATATTTAGATAAACTGGGTCACAAAATACATTTGAGAATATTTCCCCCCAAAAAAATTGTCTTTGAATTTGCAAAAAAAACTATAGTTCAGTACATATTCTGTGAAATAAAAATGCGTCTACCAGAATGACTCCGATTGCGACTATCGCTGACTACAAAGCAAATATGTACAAGAATGAAGTTTGCAGAAAGAAGAATGTTGACGATGGAAAACATCAAAACCTGGCAAGAAGAAAGGGAAAATTGTCAGAACTGGATTAAATATTTGTTAGAATAAGTGGATGAAGATAGAAAAATTTAATCAATATCAACTTACTATGATGGTGTGCCATGGCTTGTCATTTTTTCGCTAATGTCCTTTTATGGCTTTCCTCGGCTTTGACCTTCATTGGTAATCTGGTCGAAAAAAAAATTCAACCATTCTTCGATGTAGCTCCTCATGGGCGCCACGTTCATTTCATGCCGGACTTTTATATTGAAGAGTTCAATTTCCAAGTCCCTTAGATCAATAAACAAGTTGTGCAGTGCTTCTTGAATATTTTTGTTTCTAATTGCATAACCAACTAGCCATGTTTTCACGTCATCTTCACCATATTCAAGAATGCCATAGAAATTTTCAAATGACAGTCTTTTATAGATATGAAATTGATCAACAAATGCTTGTTTGGTTAAAAACAACGAGTTTAATATCAATTTCGGGTCCTGGACTTCATTGGTGCTGCCAGCTAGATCTATCTCAATTAGCTTCTTGAATAGTTTGTCTCTTTTAGATATGTTCTGGCTACATTCTTGAACAATACCAATCAAGTTCTTTACCTTTTCTTTCCAGCATGCGTTTAGCTGGTCTATTCGATCCAGGGAAGGTAGATCCTCTTGTCTTCTTCTGGATTCCATCATACCGGTAACTTCAAAACCAAATGGTAAAACTACATCGAGATAAAAACCTTGCTTGTTCTTGAGATCTACTTGCAGATACTCATGAAAAGCATGCGCTCTTGTTCCAAAAGAGACCATATTCTTTGACATCTCCCAAGATTTTGTTATTAATTCCATTCTTTTGCTTACATTCTTTTACACATAGTCTCGGGCCGATGTGAGAAGGATTACTGATCCTTTTAACTTTGACGCAAGTGTGGTGGACCCGACCATTGCCAAAGGAGTAGAAAACAGTGGAAGAGGCATTAGAGTTGCTTCCAATTCTTTGATTCATGTCTTTAACATGAGGTTCTCCGTTTCAAGGCCGCTAATAGAGTTGTCTACAACATCTCCAGTTGCTTGGTGCATCTTCGATATCTAGGAAGGGCGCATGTTGTGTAGGTTGAACTCTGAATGAGATGTGCCTTTCTTATTCTTTACATCTCTGTTTTAAATAATCAGTTTTTTTATTCCCTGTCAAAAACAACGCTCTGAAATGCAAAATACTCTTCTTCGTCCAAAGTATCTATGCCAAGTATGTCCATCCCGGGATTATGAGGAGTAGTGTTGTCTAAGTGATCGTCGTCAGGGAACAATTTTTCAATGTCAATTTCTAGTTCCATATCTTCAAGGCAAAGATCGTAGATATCAATTTCTCCCCTCGGTCCCTCTTGTTCTTGGACTATTGTTTTCTGTTTTTTCCCCACGGGAATCCTGTGACAACTTTCAATTTTTCCGGAGGGAGGGTTCTTATCTCCTCCTCCGCTTGAAGAATTGTGTATGACTTTGTTACTTGGGTAAGCTGTTGGAGTACTTCCACGAGATGTTGTGGTCTTGGCTATGGCATTCGGGGATTGGTCACTATTTTCACCCAGGTCTTTTCGGTTCTGCTTGTGCAAATCATTGGTACTGGTTCAGAGTCCATTCAGGATAGTGTAAGTGAAAGAACTGTTGAAGTGGTTCCTAACCATGAAATCCCACACTTTCCAAGGCATATACATGAATTTTCCTTTCCTTTTTGCAAGAAAAAAAAACAACCAGTAGATGTACTCCCTTGCTATTCCAGCAAAAAACATTGTAGAAAATATGTGACATGGAAAGAAGAAAGGATTTTGTTTAGACCCAAAAATCCTTATAACATTATAGTTATCCATTTCTTCTACTGTGTCCCTCCTATCTAGGAAGATTGTCCGCTGGGCAGAGAACCGAGAGAAATACCTTCCAAATATCAACGCTTTAAAAAATTAAACAAAATAATTGAAGACCTTATAAAATAGTTGGCAAGCGTCGTGTCTCCATAATTTCTGGCACAAGAATGTTAATGGGTCAAATTCAGAGTTCAAATTCCTAGACATAGATAGTCCATGAAATGGATAGCAATTCAGCACGGCGAAAATTAAATAAGGTGGCATAAAGGATTTCTTTTGCCTCTTGTATTGCAATAACTGGGAAGATTTTTGAATGGAAATCAGCTTAGGGCAATCAAAGATGGTTTCTTGCTTGACTGTAAAATATAAAATATACAGAAGCATCCAAGAGATGTCGGTTGCACTTGCTTGCCTCGTTGTCCTCGTGAAAAGGAATGCAATCTGTCTAAAAAGGTTTTTACATGCACTGACCTGTAATATGGCCATGTCCTAGGGAGCAGGCGCTGGGTCCTATAATAACTTCGGCAAGAGGTCTAGTTCATTGCCATGTTTCTTTAAGAATTGCTTGCAATTCTTGCCCTTGAAAGTAGGCATTGGGTTGGGGAGTGTTAACATCTTTTGAAATACCTTAGGAGATAGGGAGATTTGGAAATGGTTGCCCATTTGGACAATATGTTGGTTTAGAATATAGTTCTCGTCGCAACACATGACCACGTCCTTAAAGTTAAAAAAAAATGCTAGTCCCCGTGCTCGAAAATATTCAGGGTATCTCCATAGACATGGTGTCGAGCTGCAGCGATAAGATGATGAAAACCTTCATTTGCTCCTTACTGTATTTAGAATGGACGATGCAACATTATAATACAATCTTCGGTAAATCTTGGTTCAATGTGTTTTAATGGCAGATGCCCTCGACCTTTTCTCCTTTTAATGCCAATCTTTTCAAAGCTAATAAAAGCGTCATCAATTTTCATTGGGAAAGCGTGCAAAGATGGCAGCGAAATCGAGAAACTATTGAAAAGTGGGAAAACATTGACAACTGTGTAATATACCTAGATTTTGACTAAAGCAGGTTCAATTCAGAACATAATTTGTTTATATTTACTTAAACAAATTCCATATATTTTATTTTATTGTTGTTCTCTGTGGCCCAAATGCAAACTATGTTCAAATTGAAATGGTGGAGCAACATTTGCATATGCAAGTAGAGCCTCAGATATGCAAACCTGTAAGGTTCTAAAATCATGTGCACAATATTAAAGAGCGACATCATGTGAACACCTTTGTAGATGACATCGGGCCATCACAATATCGAATTATTGCTATGATGATGTCTTAAAAAAACCAAAACAACCATCATTTTTTTGCAAATTCGAGATTGACAGAAGGAACTAATCAGATTCATTAATATTTTCCCATAAATGCATTTTAATGGGAGATTACCTCAAGCTTTCCTCTTATTAATGCCAATATTTTCGAACATCTGTGAACTATCACCAGTAAAATCATAGTTAATGTCTATTGGGAAGGAGCGAACGTGGCGGGCATGGACAAGAATTAAATATGCTTTGGTACTTTTTTTAACCTGGGAGTCCATGCTGGAATTGTAGATCACCCAAGTTTCGGATGAAAGATGTATACTCAAAACACGGGGAATGAGAGTTCGATAACGCGTACTCAGGAACCCACGGACATAAAATTGGCTAAGGAAATGAAAGTGCTTGGGCGGACTCGTGATGTCAAGATATAGATGGATATACAAGTTCTGAGTTCAATAAAGAGTGAGGCTTGCGAGTTGGAGGAGTCTGGAGTCGAATTGTAGATAACCAGAGTTTTGGATGCAAGATGTTATCCAAACATGGGGCATGGAAGTTCGATAATGCATTGGGGGGGAACCCGCGGTCATAAAATTGGCTAACTGTTGAGACGAAGAGGGAAATATATCAACATATGCTTTGAAATATCAATAGATGTTGGGAAAAATGAGTCGCAAGATTCGAGTTCAGGTCGAATTGTAGATCACCGAAGTTTCAGGCGCAAGATGTATACCGTGCACACGGGGTATGAGATTTGGATGACATCCACAGAGGAACCCGTAGCCAAAAAATTCATGAACTATGAAAATGAACAACGGTCGGTCGGACTCATGATGTAGAGATATAGATGGACATGAAATCTGCCACTTCGTCCTCTAGGAACCCGCGAGCATAGACATGGATCACCCAAGTTTTGGATGGAAGATGTATACTCTCAAAATGGGGAATGAGATTTTGATAACGTGTAGCCAGGAACCCACAGCCATAAAATTGGCTAAGGAAACGTAAGCGCTCGGTCGGAATTGTGATGTCAAGATATAGATGGATATACAAATTGTCAGTTCAATAAAGAGTGAGGTGTGGGAGTTCGAGCAGTCCGGGGTTGAATTGTAGATGGTTATATAGTGTTAGATAGTTGATAGGGATCACCATCCATAAACAATCGTAGTCTTCAGCCCGACAACCCTGGAGTCCGTCTGTCAATTTGTATATGGAGGAACTCTGAGTGCTGTTTGGAGGACACAGAACAATAGAAGTGCAATGTTGAGCCAGCCAGCCCACAAGTCTACCTGTCAATTTGTATATCGTGGAACTCTTGGGTGTTATTTATAGGACACATAACAACAGAGGCCCAATTTTTAGCCTGAGAACCCACGATCCAAAAACTGGCTAAGTATGGAATGTAGGATCTGTACATGCTCTATAAAATTGGCTAACTGTTGAGACGAACAGGGAAATATATCAACAGATGCTTTGAAATATCAACAGATGTTGGGGAAAATGAGTCGCAAGCTTCGAGTCTAGGTCGAATTTTAGATCACCGAAGTTTTGGGCACAAGATGTATACCGTGCACACGGGGCATGAGAGTTCGATGGCGCCCACACAGGAATGCGCGACCATAAAATTCACGAACTGTGAAAACGAACGATGGTTGGTCGGACTCATGATGTAGAGATATAGATGGACATGAAATTTGTCACTCCATCATCTAGGAACCCACGAGAATAGACATGGATCACCCAAGTTTTGGATGGAATATGTATACTCGCAACACGGGGAATGAGAGTGCGATAATGCGTAGCCGGGAACCCATGGCCATAAAATTGGCTAAGGAAACGTAAGTGCTTGGTCAGACTCGTGATGTCAAGATATAGATGGATATACAAATTGTTAGTTCGATAAAGAGAGAGGCTTGAGAGTTCGAGGAGCCCGGGGTTGAATTGTAATGGGCATGGAAGTTCAATAATGCATTAGGGGGGAACCTGCAGCCGTAAAATTGGCTAAATGTTGAGATTAATTGGGAAAAATATCAACAAATACTTTGAAATATCAACATATGCTGGGAAAAATGAGTCGTAGGCTTCGATTCCGAGTTGAATTGTAGATCACCAAAGTTTCGGGTGCAAGATGTATACTGCGCACATGGGGAATGAAAGTTCAATGGCGCGTACACAGTAACCAGCGGCCATAAAATTCATGAACTATGAAAATGAATGGCCGTCGGTCGGACTTGTGATGTAGAGATATAGATGGACATGAAATCTGCCACTCCGTCATCCTGGGAACCCACAAGCATAGACATGGGACTAAGTATAGAATCAGAAATGGATAATAGAGGAGAAGAAAAAAAGGTGATAACGACTAAGTATAGAACAGGGAAAAGAAAAGGAGGTAAGAACCAACATGGAAGCAAACTATTATGTAGCAACACATGAAAAGAAAAGACGGAGTACAATTTTATTTATTTCAAAATAGTAGCACAAAAAATATAATTGACACGAAGAAAAGTCAATGTACAGGAAGATACAAAGTGTCCAAGGAGGGAAAAAAAAACAAAGCTGCAAACCAGTTCAACAAATACAGACAAAGTAAACGAAAAACTATTGGTTATGGAACACGGGTAGAAAAAATGCACCTTTGCATGGATTCTTCTACTTCCTGGTTAGGATTTCTTTGTGGTGTCTAGTTTTCCTGTTTGTTTCTATGAACATAAGCACAAAACAAAACGAACATGAACATAAGTTGACATGTAAAGAAAAAAGCAAGCACTATGTACATAGACTAAATAAAATAGAATAAGAGGAATAGAATAACAGATAGTGTTATAAGAATGTACCCTTTTTTTTTAGTTCATTCGAGTTTCTTCGTGCATATATATATATATATATATATATATATATATATATTCGCAAAAAAAATATCTGTGAGCAAAAGAAATTACAAACCAGGGGAAAATAAGAAGTTGGATATCTTGATTTTCAGCAACAAGATAGACATATATGGTTTGAAGCATACAAATATGATTCTACAATATGCCTAATGCATATTTCATAATTCAAGTGCAACACCAACTGTGTGGTGACTAGACGAGTATGTGTACAAACCAAGGAAAACTAAGAAGTTGGATAATTTGTTTTTTTGTTTTTTTTTTTTTGTTTTTTTTTTGCAATAAGCTATACAGATATGATTTGAAACATAGAAATATGACTTTGCAATATGTTTGGTGTATATTTCATAATTCAAGTGCAATATCAATTGTATCATGATCAGACCAATATGTGTCTAAGATAAAGATGATGTATTGAGGAATGGGCACATTTGACCACACATGGTCGATAAGTGCGTTTTGCTCATGGCTTGTGTTGTTCAAAAGAAAGAGGAGGTTGTGTTTGCACATGTATTTTTCCAATTCTTTTGTTCTGACATTATTTTGTAGCATGTCAATATTGAAGTCTCCTACAAGCACAATGGGTCTGTTCAGATGGAAATGACCTAATGCATTGGAAATAACATTTAGTATGCTGGAGAATGATGCATGGGGAGAAACATACAAATTTAGTATTGCAATTTCTATTCCATGGTAAAATATCTTTGCAAGCACCATCTCAACATTCTTTTCTTAGAAATGTACATGGTGCAAAATTGGTACATGTTTTTTCACCAATATCATCACCCCATGTGTAATGTAACTTGATATGCAATTGTGATTTGGAAATTGTTTGTTTTTCTTGCATAATGCCATGTTTGTTTCCTGCAAGCAAAGAATATTGGATTGCATTGTATCATAGTCATTGAGTATATCATCTAGGTGTGCATGTAAGCTGCATGTGTTAAGAGAGAGAATTGATACAAATGAATTTGTATGTATGGATTGGTAATCATACTACAATTTCCATTTTGTGGTAGTCCTGAGGTGATCCATTTCAATATCAACTTTCTGTTTGAATTTGAAGTTATCTTTTGTAAGAGGACTTAGTAAATACAAGGAGTCTATGCTTCTAACATGAGACAATGTTGTGTATACAAGTCCATGTATCCGAATTCTAGCAGGCTGAAATGCAACATTATCAAGTGTTAGTCCTTGAGATCTATGGACTGTACGTTCACATGCAAGTTTAATTGGGAACTGTTTTCGAATATTCAGTCAACTTGTCTTTGTTGATGTCGATACGGTCTTTGATATTCACAAAATAAGTGTCCAATCGCTTCCAGTGTTTGAATTATATAGATAAGACAACTTGCTTTCTTGTCACTTGCCTATATGCGGTTCATGGAACTTAATCCAAAGGACATCAAGTTTTTCTATTTTCATATAGCCTTTGAGTATTCCATCTGCACCATTGACCAAGCCATCCTGTGAATCATAGTTGCAGCCATATATTTCAACCAACATTTCTAATTTCAGAACAATCTGCAAAGGTAAAGTGGCGATATGTTCATGACGTGGCACATTTCCATGGTTGTCTTCTTCCAGGTCAATTGAATTGATGATGATATCATCGCCAGGCATGAGCGATAACATGTTCCAGTTATGCATTGCAACATCCTTATTTGTGTATAACAGGTAAGGAAATGTTGGGTCTGTTGGTGCAAGTCACAAGCACCTCGAATTGATATATGTTAAGTCATCATATGTTCGGTTGTTCGTTCACATTCTATTCAGAATTGCAATAAATGTTTCATCTATCTAGCACATTGTAGTATGCAATTCAAAGCATTTAATATTGTCTCTCCAGAAGTCATGCGTTACTGTTTGCATGTTAACTATAGGTTGTTCAAATATCAAATAATCTTGGATTGACTATGCCTGGTAAAGATCCCCACAGAATATCATGTCAATGTTTCCAAAGTATTTCGTGTGCACATGTTTTATGCTTCTTAGTCGGTTGTCAATAGAATACAAGAAGCAACTCCCAATCAAAGATGATTCATCTATAAATACAATTTGGAGTTTGTCATAAATCTTAGACAACGTATCTAACATTTCCTTGCTAAGTGGAAGAAACTGTGACTTGTTAAAAGGCATTAAAAATGCAGAGTGGACTGTTGTTCCACCTGCATTATATGCAACGTTTCCTGTGTATGCAACTATTAGGCCCTTTGGTTTCATAGGATCAGAGGAATTGCTTGAATCATAGATTCATATAAGCATTTGGAACAATGCTTTCATTGTGAATGTCTTGCATGTTCCTTCTCCACCTGTAAGGAACAAGTCCACATGAGTGTCCATGTTCAAGCATTTTTTAAGCACAATGTCATTTAGAATTGTTTGTTGTTCTCGATTCAACAGACGTCTTATTCTATGGTATTCATTATTTTAAATAAGGAAAGGATGTTTTGTGACTTAAAAATCAAGATTGATACGTTTTTCACTGCCACCTGCTCTAGGATGAGGAAAATCCACTTACAAGTCATAGGACTCGCTGAGATTTCTGGTTGTTTTTCAGTTTGTGAATGTCTCATCAAGATTGTCTTGGTTTTCTAGCTCATTAACTGCAATTTCTAGATCACCCCATGTTGGATTAACATTGTAAGTAAATATAGCTTCATTGATTTTCACTATAGTCTCAGAGGAAACATACACAGCTTCCCATGTAGAGAAGTTATGTTTTAATGTCTCTTCATTTTCATTGAACGAAACATATAGCAACAGTTTTTCTCTACAATAGTTTTCATAGTTAGAATGTTTATTGTATTTGACAAACCGTATCACAGAGGGTTTTTTAATTTTTGATATGGGAACACCATTTTTTTGTAATGCGATACGAATTCTACTAAGCAAATATGTCTAATAGGAGATGGAAGCTAGAGGTAATAATCAATAATAGAGTGACATAGAACGTCTTCTGAATTGTCAGGCTCTTGTTCTAGCTAAACTGGTGGTTTAAGCACAAATGTGTGTTTCTCAAGTGGAGATGTGTTTATGAAGACACGTTTTCTTGAACTACAATTGAGGGGCATGGAAAGTGCAATGTGGATTGCTTGTTGAGCAGACATTTGTTGAATATTAAGCAACACATTGCCAAGTGTACGTATCATTTGTATGGCATCAATATGACTTATTTCATGTTCTTTGCATATTCTTCTAAATGCACTTGTCATCGATTTGTCAACCTTTGTCATATACGAGGTACAGTACAGTGTTGCAGCATATGCATTTAGGACGTACTGCGCATCTATATTTTCATTCCACATAACTGACATGTCCTTGGAGAAACTGTTGTTCCAAATATGGGAAATTTTTCATTTAAGGAAAATTGTTGGTTGTTTAAGCGTACATTGTATGTCTTGGATGTACTCATCTTCTGTTAGATTTAACTCTGTTAGGAAGTCATCAAAGCTCATCAACTCATCAAACTCTCCTTGTTCTAGAAATGCGACAAGGATTTATATTTCTCAGCAACAACATTGTCCTCTAGACTAAGTGGCTCTATGATTCTTATTTCTCTCATTGGCGGCACGAGAAAGTTGTATCTGCAATGTGATTTTTTTCGTTTTCTACAACTTCTTGTATGATAATGTCTATGAACTTTGGCAAGTTCTAGATCCAAATGATCTGTGATGCATGTTATGTATTTGTCCACAAATTTCTTGATCTGTGAATTGTTTTCATCTCCATAGACTGGTGCACCCTCTATCCACAACAGTGTGTGGTCATGTTCATTCCCCCTATTCTGGAATTCAGTCACAAAAAAATAGTCCAATATTTTTCCGAAAAACGTTTCATCATGGAATAACAATTGTCTCAAATCATTTATTCTATGTCTATAGTAGCGAGTACATGTCACTGGGTATTTTCTTATGAGGTAGTCAATGTCATTATTTTCCAGTGTATCAGTTTGTTTTTTACGTTTCCTGTTCCTATGAAAGTCAAATATGACAACCACCAATGGATCCAAGCAATGCTCTGCATTTGTAAATGTGATGAAAAATGTTGGCGAGCCCAATTGTCGGATCATTGCAAAAATAGTTTTCTTGTTTTGTTGCAAAAAGTCAGGAGAGATGCGAATGTTTTTGAAATCTATGTATCCAATATCATATTTTAGAATTTTTTCTAGGTTTACTTTGTACTTGACATCCTTGGCCAACAACTTTATTCCTTGTAAGTAGCCTTTTCTTATTCAAATCCACATGCAAGAAATAACTTGATCTATTATTATGCGCATTGTTTTGAAAAACAAATTTGGTTATGTGACAGGAGAAGTCACCGCTTGAATGTAGCAGCTCCCATCAACTATTTTATGATAATTGAATCGTTTTGTAATGTCAGCGGCACGTGGATTTCCATAGAAGATTGTTGGGAAGTTCATTTCCTCAACAAATCTTTCCTTGAATATTCCAAGTGGACATTGCCCCTCAACAGGTGCAATTTCGACAATATTGTCTTGCAAGTCACGAATGCACTGTGAATTAGTGAATCCATGCACCAATGTCTCAACAGGTGTTTCATTCTCCAATTCATCACTTGTATCAAATTCACTAGCATTTTCGAGAGTCTCTACAGAGTTGTCATCCTTTTCTCCAAGAATATTGTTCCAGTTCTCATTTATACAAATGTTTTGTGCTTTCTACAGGGACCTAGAACATAATTACTTTAATGCTTTAATAAAAACATGCACACACACTTTTCTTGTCTGATACATATTTTTGTATTGCAAGCGTCTTTTGAGAGCCACATCAATTGTCAATGTATCACTAATGAATTGTGGCAAGGCTTTTTGCACAACATCTAGTTGAACAAGCACATTAATAATTGATCATGTTAAGCCCATCCGGGGTCGTTTATAGCCCCAGGGCCTGATTTGTGAAAATGAAATCCACAGAGACACAAGTCTCTCTTCAAGTTACGTAAGTGCACTTACATATGGTAGTGGTGTATTACATCTTATTTGGTTAGGGATTGCAAATTGTGGCAATTTTCCATTTTCAAGCGACCGTTTGCATGGAAGACAAATTTTTCCACTTGAAAATGTTTTATCATGTTTTGTCAAGCAGAGGTATTTTGCTTCCAAATCAGGCGTGAAAGATTTACTGTTTTTTGCGAAATTCAATTGATCGTAAATTACACATGCAATAGAAGGAGTGTCTTTGATTTGTTTCATGTACTTCTATCTTGCATCTTTATTTTGTAGGGAAGCATGGGTAGAAAGTGTTTGTTGGTTTTCATTAGAAGCAGTGCACGGTGTTTCTTCTAGCCCACGAAATGTGATTTTTTCCTTTGGGACAGTTGCATGACCATTGTGGGATATGCGACTATACCTGTCCATGTTGTGTTGTGCACGAACAATTTTTTTTAGATTGTGATATGTCAGTTTCTCTCTAAAAGGAAGCATAGCAATGTATTTTTTTCTCTTGTACATGACCTTCTTCAAGTTGTGGTAACATAGTGTACGTTTCTTGTTCAAGGGTAGGATGACCTGATGATAGCTGGGATGAATTTCACTATGATTAAATAGAATTCAACGCTTATGCACATTCGATGTGGTTTGGATGGCATTGACACTGGACACTGGAACGCCAGTAGTTCCTATACCACCAATGTTTTTTTCTCTCTTATGTATGAACTTTTTCAGGTTGTGGTAACTTAGTCTACATTTTTTGTTTAAGCCCTGTATGACCTCATCACAACTGGGACGAATTTTCACGCATGATTTTTTTAAAGTTGTGATAACTTAGTCTACGTTTTTTGTTTAAGCCCTGTATGGCCTCATTACAATTGGGACGAATTTCACTCATGATTTTTTTCAAGTTGTGATAACTTAGTCTATGTTTTTTTTTAAGCCCTGTATGGCCTTATCGCAATTGGGAGGAGTTTCATTCTCATTAAACAACATACCACGCGTATGCAGATTCAATGTGGTTTGGGTGGCATGGACATTGAACCCTGAACCAATGATATGTCCAAGAAAAGGTTGATAATGGATATGTGTCGTATCTATTTTCAACAAGAGGATGTCAACTGTTCAATCGTAATTCGAATCAATAGACCAGGAATGGATAGTGCCATCTGGTAGGGCTGACCAGACCTGGATATTTACTCTGAATATGATAGATAGCCATTACAAACAAAATCTGTAACCCTCCACATTTCCTTTTTCATATGGAAACACCATGTTTACAAGGTATTCCTGCCAACTTGCAATTGTCGACACATTTTCTGGGAGATATGGCGAAAGGTGTTGATGCAAGCAGCTAAAATCCGGTTGGCTGCCGCTTATAATTGCATTGCAAAAGGACTGTACAGTGTAAATCCATAGTTATTGCACATCGAACTCTGTTTCTACCAAACAACAAATTGCATTGAACAGACTATCTCCACAGCTAGATACAACAGTTGTTGCTAGCTGCAAACCATGGAAGTCTATGCGATGCATAATCCATTTCCACTACGATTCAAGGTCTTTGAAAATGAGGGACAAGTAAATATGAGGTCCCCCAAGATTGCATATGGACATTTTTCTGTACAACAGTGGTTCATAATGACCACTGCCAACATTGGCATCATGGAACAAGATGTAATATGGATTGTTAGATGCAGTTTTGTTGAATAGTAGATATCTTATCTTTCTTGTCAATGACCATATTCCAATTGATATATTGAGCCAATTAGACAACCATCGTATACAAAATGTATCTCCCCAAAGCCCCCTCTCATGTGCAGGAATAATTGGAGATGTAGACAACCACACATTTGAAAAATACATAGCGACATCATGTATTCCATACAATTGTTGAAGAAAATCAGATTCCAGTTCATATTCATACGAATCCAATGCCTCAACGCCACCATTTTTTAAACAACCCAAGAAATAATCTATCAATACATTGCGCAGGTTGGTAGAGGAATAACAAAAATGCAGTAGAACCTAAAATGCATCGAAAAGGAAATCCCCTACAGTATACGAGAATGCATCTAATCTAAAAATCCCATTGCTATGCAACACCTTGTCAATGCTGTCATGTATAATGGAGTGTGTATCTATTTCATACGAGTCAACATCTATTACTTGTTTCATCTTTCGAATTGTTATTTTGAATCCGCTTCTTAGATACTTTCAGTTTGTATGAAAGCAGAGAGAAGGGGAAAAAAGAATAAAATGAAAACTAAAAAAAACAAGAAAAAGGTAAAAATAGAAAACTACAAGCACCGAGCTGCGTACGAATCTCGGTATGTATCCTTCAACCTTCTTCTTGTCAAATTCATTTCTCCCTAGTCACCATAGCAGATGACAAGAAAACAAACCTACACTGAAAAGTGAACCAAACAGAAGAAACAACGCAAATAAATAAGACTATAAATTTGTTGAGCACAAAGACCGATTTGAAACTATTCATGGTGTGCATCCTACAAGATTCTCAGAAGAATAAAAAGTTCCACAAAATAGAAAGGGCAGGATAAAGGCAACACGTGGACACCATTTTTTGACCCAGAGAACAAAAACATTTCCTCCCTCTACACCCTGACGGATGGTTCCCCCTTGTGACAGCTCCATATTTTTTTTCTAAACCCCTTTGCATTGAAAATTTTGAAATAGCTATGGAACAATATGAAGGATGTGGCAGCCGACATATGAAGATGCATGTTTTCCAGGAACAGAAAATAAGAGCACACAAAAAGATGTTCTGCAACAGAACTTCGAGGTAGGGACTCCTGCCATTGAAAAAGCTTGTCTGGAAGGTGCAAAACACCAAGTAGAAAAAAAGGAACACCAACAAAATGATGGCGTGGAAACTTACCCATCAACGAGGGATGACAAGAGCTCATCCACAAAACTTGAAAACCACAACAACAGGCCCAACAACTTGCAAAGTTGAAGAACAACAAACTAGTGAACAAGCAACTGCAACTGCAGGACCTCAACTTTGCAAAGTTGAATCAAACAAGAACAAGAAGCATGGAATGAACCAACGAACAAGCATCAACCACTGAACCATTGATTCCGATGGGGAACAATTTTTCACAATTTCACTATAAACAACACCATCAAAAAATATGGAATGAAATTGTACAATAAACATTTAAGGCTTCGAGACTTGTTAGATAAACACCTAATACTGTCAGAACCATCGAAGAGCGTTGTCCTGTGAAAACATTTAAGAAATCCTGCAATGTGGAAGACCTATTTATGTATGCAACAATGACAAAGACTCTCGAAGCACACAAGAATAAAGAAAAAATCATACATAGTAATATGCTAGAGAATGTATTCGGAGGAAAAAGTTTGGATATGCTAACATATCAAACATTGGGATAAATTTAGCTAGCATAAAATGATAAGACAAAGATTCGAACTAATGCTAGCATTAATCCACCTTCAAGCAATACATAGGAAAAATATATGCTTCAAAAATACTGTATATGATCAAAATTTTTTGATATGTTATCATATAAAACATTGGGAATAGTGAGGCCGGCAATAAAACCTCCAATCTGTTATCCAATTAGATCATTACATATATGGTACTTTTTATTATATAAAAATCAATGTTTTTAGTTCCCTATCTCCAACAATAGATATTATGCAAATATTTGTGGTCAAAGGACAAACTAATATGAAGTCAATGAATTATCGATCGCTATAGTCCCTCTATGCCTACGGTAGGGACCAATAACAATAGAAATGATAGATCGTGTTCACTCCTTATCTCTTTTTTCTCCTTAATATATGGGCATCATGCCATTGATAGATGGTGTTCACTCCTTATATCTCTTTTCCCCTGAATATATGCTTTTTCCCCCTGAATATATACATGCACATCATGTCATTTAGAGAATGAATGCACAAGAAAGTGTTTGTGTATTTTTTTTAACTTAGATTACAAATACATAGTTGAGAGATTGTAAAATGGTTAATTGTTCAAAATACATAGTTAAGAGATTGTAAAATGGTTAATTGGTCAACATTATAGTTATTTTGATCAGAATTATAGTTATTTTTATTCTAAACCAATCATCAGCATTATAGTTATTTTTATTCTAAATCAACCACCATTGATTTCCTACTTTAGTAGTTTTTAAAACTTAAGTTTTGTTCCAAAAAATATTAATTTTATTATTTGAAAAATATAAATAGTTTTTTTTCAATTTGTTGATTTGAAATTTTTATTGGCTTTAGAATTGTAATGAAAGTTAATAGCCCATTTGTGTGTTATTATTATTATTGTTTGTGTGTATTTGTCAAACTCAACAAATCATTTAAAAAATATAAAATTAAAAAAAACCATCATTCAACACTTATACTTTGGGAAAATATATTTTTCATAAAAACATTTCCTTTTCCTAGAGCTTAGCTTATAGGCACCATCAATGCACTACTCCTTCAACAACCTAGTGTCATGGTTTATGGCTACATACTAGCTGGAGTTGTCCCTTGCTCTGTACTAGCTAGATATGTTCCTTCTTCAAACTATCTTGAAGGCAACATAATAGAATCGTTCAACACTACTTCCCAACATGCATCAAATGAATTGGGTGGCCATCTAGCACGACTTTTTGAATTGAATTGGGTTGTGGGAGAAGGAGGAATTTTGAATTGGAGAAGGAGGTTGAACATTTCCATCTGCACACACAATACAATGTTGCAATTATTGATAGTGAGCTTAGCTTATGGAAATATTATGGCCTTGGAACTAGAACTTAAATTTTCTATCTCGTCCTTTTGCTTAAAAAAAATAGAGTACACAAGGTAGAACCTATATAAACTAGCAATGACATGTTTCTACTTCTTATGTTATTTTCATGGTTTGATGAAGATCTCTCACATAACACAACCAGTACAGAGCCACTGCTAAAATACCATGAATTTTTCCAAACCTTCTCTTGTATAGAGCCACCATGAGAACACTAACAAGTGAAGGGAATACAATATATGAAAATAAGTTTTATCCTCTTTCTTATTTAGAATAATTTAAAAAAAAATCTAAGTTGCTTATCCATGTGTTGGATTGTTGTCTAGAAAACTTACATTTGTTAAATTGGTGCATTGTAGATGATGTATGAAACACCTTGCACTAAGATCCCGTGGAATGTAAATGATGAACTGTTTATACTTATTGATTCCTTTTCTACCTTCGATGGTGCACACTATGAATGGGAAAGACTCCCAAGCCATCCAATGAGAAAATGAATGTCTACAAATCAACTATTTAGGACTGTTACTAGAAGAGGAAGGCGTTTGTTCTTGTTTCTTACATTTGTTTCACAAAGGAATCCTCATTAATAATTCTTCCACTCTTTTCCATTTTCTTTACAAAAAATGAAATCAGAAGAAGAAAAAAATTGAACCATTATAAGTTCATTTCATATCCCTCAGTATCATCTTCATCAAACATTTCATGGATTCAAAATCCGAGTTCGTATGCTCAAGATATCCAAGTTTTAGTCTAACCGGCAAAAACACACTTCCTCAATATGTGACAAAGCTATTTTTTCTTGGAACAAAGAATTCTTGGAACCATGTTCAATTTTTCGGAACCATGTTCACCTCTTGGAACCATTTTGGAACCATTCATCTCTTGGAACAAAACATTCCACACTTAGAGTTTTTGTTGAATTTCCCTTCCCCACACTTCCTCTTCAACATCTCCTCTCCTCTCCTCTCCTCTCCATAATTAGTTTCTTTTTAAAATTTATTACACACTCCTTCCTTCTTTCATAATCAACACTTATATTTTTTCCTCATATTCCCACCCCTCCTTATCTCTCCACTCTCCTCTCCCCTTACTTCCCCACTCCACACTTAGTTTATTCTCTAAACTCCATAGACAGACAAACCCCCACTCCTCCTCACCTCCTTATCCCTCCACAGCCCCCTCACCTCCATCCTCCCACTTACTCCACTACCTACGTTCCCCCCCCTCACTCTACCACCTACATTCCCCCCCCTCCCCCTATGCTACCTCACCTTACCCCCCTCTCGTCCCATTTTTCCCATCACCAATTTATCGTAAGTTTCTCCCATTATATTATTAACCAATGAAATTACTCCATTTTTCAACCAACTATTCATGAAACACAGAAACTATATTAACCAATGGGAGAATAATGAAATTACTCCATTTTTCAACCAACTATTCATGACACATGGAAACTATATTAACCAATGGGAGAATGACACTTGGCAACAAATGAAACCATGACATGCGACAACCAATCAGGTGGTGACATGTGGCAACTTGTGGTAACCTATCACACAACGACATGTGGAAATAATGTGGATTGTTGACTAATGTTGACTCATTTCTGACTCATGTTGATTCATTGCTGACTGGGTGTCCATTGGATGATGATTGAGAAGCTAAAATATTTAATTAATCCATTAATTTTCTAAGGGTTTGAACTCCAAGTCTCCATAATCTCTTTGTTCTTCACATTAAAGGCACGATGGACTTGGAATTATAAATCTTTAACTTCCAATATCCCCATGCATGTGGGATATAAATTTTCCAAGAACAAGTTGACTTTTGAATAAAGAAGGACGAATTAAGATCAAGGGCCAAGATTGACCCAAAAACTGGTCAACAACTACTGAGCCTTGATGTTTCGAAGGCCATATCTTGAGATCCGAGAGTCGTATTTTGGAAAAAAATACCTTGTTGGAAAGGTAATTCAACGAGGAAAATGATGAAATAGGTTTGAAGGTATGAAATTGACCATAAATTTCTCATAAATTGAAAGAAAAGTAAACAATATTTTTATGGTGTACTGATAAATCTGCTTGGCACCTCAACTTCATGAGCTCATATCTTGAGATCAAGAAATCAAAATCTCACCTAGGAGGACTTGTTGGAAAGATGAAATAATGAGTATTGAATATAAAGTGGTTTACATGGTTGAAAGGACAAACATTTTACTCAAAAAATAAAAACACAATCCACTTTAAAAAAATCAGTCAATTAAAAGTTTTGGAAAATAAAAGTTTATTTAAAAACTTTTATTAAGGACCAAAGGGGCCCACTTCAAGACACAAATTTTAATGACATAGAATTAGTTAAATTGGTTATTCCAAGAAAGAGAAATCCCTAACTACTCAAGAAGTTAGAAGAGTCGGTTTTAAAAAGCAAGAAAGAGCTTCATTAAGGAGTTAGAGAAGGTTGCATTATTAGAGCAAGAGATCAGAATAGAAGGATCCATCCATCATAATGCAACCAAACTTATGATAAACAATTTTTTTTCCATCTTATCCATTCTTCTTCTTCTACACTAATTTCTCAATGCTTTTTGTTTGTATTTATGAAACTAACAGAATGATGAGTTCTTGAGTGTTCTTCTTGTAATCTTCCAAGACTTTTATTTTATGATCATGCATTATTTACAACCATATCTTTTACTGTTAGATGTAATCCATGATTGTTTATTGGATTCATGGGATTTTAGCCCTTGTTTAACAAGCTTTATTTCTGAGTCACTTGTCAATTGGTTTACATAGATTTTGTGTATTGTTGAATATCTTTTATGAATAAAATTCCATAAAGAACTAATTCGGGGTTTTACTTTAATGATTTCTCATATCTTGGGATATACGAGGATGAGATGAGATTTTTGAAGTATTCCCATCAAATTCTTTTCAGTTATAAATGAAAAGCTCATTTAAAGTTCTTTGAAATGATCAAAATAATTTCCTCATTTTTCTTGTGAGAAGATATGGATGTATCCTCTATTTGTATGTGATTTATAGGATTGTATAATTGATGTTGAGTATAATGTATTCCGATATTGAAGCCTTCCTTCAATATTTTTATTTTAAAGAAGCTACTTGTTGCACAAAAAGATCAAATCAAGTTATTAAAGAACCATTTCATATATATATGAAGCAATAAAGACCTGGGGTTTTCTATCTAGCATTCTCGTTAATCCAAGATATTCAAGATATATCTTTCAACCAAAGAGGAGTACCACCTCTATAAAAATGCAAGGGGATTCATATCCTCATGAGGTTGTTGTTTCGATCTTAACTGATTCAAACATCAACATTTTGGTGACCTTATTGGAGATCCATTTATTTTCAAGATATTTGAGTCTTTGTTTTAGATTTGATTGAAGGACCAGAGTCTCCGTGGTTCAAAGCTGCGAAAAAAAGATTCAAGAAGACCCCTTTTTGTTCTAGATGCATGGGGTTTATGAAAAGATAATTTAGAGATGTTTGAATGACTTCAAAAATATTCAAGAACAATCAAATATTCAGGAGAATGAATTCCCTGGTGATTCAATTGAAGGAACTCTTAAAAGCCCTGACAATTCCATTGGAAATATTCAAGAATCTCAAGAAAATATATATTATGACTACTTTGAAGAATTTTGTTCATGTTGTGATTTTCCTTTTCCTTCTCCACCAATCCTATCAATGGATTCAAAAAATGAATCAAAAGGAAGATTTATGCAAAGAAATAGACGATTTCATAGAACCCATTTAAGTCTGTTGGAAGTAGTTTTTTACATGCGTGATACTTCTATTGCAAAATTTTCCACATTCTTTGGAAATACTTCAGAGGACGCAGAGAAGCACTTTTTTAGATTCAAATATACATGTGATTTTTTCAATCTCACTAAAGATAATGTTACATGTTTATTATTTTTACAAACTTTGTGTGATAATGCTCTTGAATGGTACCATTCATTATTTCTCGAGACCATTACCAGTTGGGATGTGTTGGAAACTTCATTTGATGAAAAGTTTTTCCACCCACCCTCTCTCATATGGACACAAGATAATGAAGATTTCATCCTTTCACATACTTGATATGAAGATTTTTAAAGAAAAAAAATTGAGAATGAAATTGATGAACCTCCACCCAATGCACAAGAAGATTTCAACCTTGGAACAAATGACGAAAAGTCACAAGAGCATTGGAAGCAAGAATAATTGGTGAAAGAAATGAGTGATAAGAAAAATGATGAACACTATTTCCATTGTGTAAAGGAATAATGTTTTCAAGACATGATCAGTGAACAAAAAATCTTGGATGTGGTCAATGATAAGGAGAAAGATGAAAGTATGTTAAAATTGGAAATTCCTTATCCAATCAAAGATAAAAACAATCTTGAGAAAACAAGAGTTGATTTAATTGAATCATGGTTCCAAATCATTGAAGTCCAAACAATGAAATCATATTTTGAGCAAATCTAGTTCAATTTTTCTTTAGCACGCATTGAGAGTTCCCCTGACTCATTGGTACAAGCCCCAATATGTTCCATAGTTTTGGAGTTCATTCCATAGATAAAATGGATGCTTGAATGGATCCAATGGAAATATACCTATACCTAAACTTGTACCTTTATTTCAAGTAAGATAGGGTAGGTAGATATTCTCTGTACATAGTTTACTTTTTCAGTCAAATTTTGCATAATAAAGTAGTTTCTAAGTGGAGACGATATTTGAGGATAACTCCATGAAGAAAGAATTACAAGAATCCATTTCAAAGATGAATCCATAGCCCAATGAAGAAGGTAGTTGGTCTTCAGATTCTGGTGTTCTCAACAACCCACAGGGGGTTACTGTTCCACAATTGGAGCTAGTTGTTGCTAAAAAATTGGTCACCTCTATTTTCCCACTCTTGAAATAGTAAAAAAAATTGACATTAGAAGAAGAAAATTTTTGAACTAATATAAGTTCATTGTGTCTCCCTCAGTTTCATCTTCTTCACACATTTCGTGGATTCAAAATCTGAGTTTGTATGTTCAAGATATCTAGGTTTTCATCTAACCGACAATAAAGCACTTTCTCAATATGCGACAAAGATAATTTTTATTGGAACAAAGAATACTTGGATCCATGTCCAATTTTTTGGAACCCTGTTCATATCTTGGATCATCTCTTGGAACACATCATTCCACACTTAGAATTTTTCTTGAATTTCCATTCCCCACACTTCCTCATCCACAACTCATATCCTCTCCATACTTGTTTCTTTTTCAAATTTATTACACAGTCTTTCCTTCTCTCATACTCAAAACTTAGATTTTTTACTAATATTCCCACCCCAACTATATCTCAACTCTCCTCTCCCCTTACTCCCAAATCCACACTTATTTTATTCTCTATAATCAATCAGACGGATGGACCCCCAATCCTCCTCACCTCCTTATCCCTCCACACCCCCCTCACCTCCATCCGTCCACTTACTTTGCTATCTACATTTATCCCCACTTACATCATCCCACCTGACCTCCCTCACTCTGCCACCTACATTTTTCCACTCCTCCTATGCTACCCTCACCTTACCCCCCTCTCATCCCATTTTCCCCATACTTCACCAATTTATCCTAAGTTTCTCCCATTATATTATTAACCAATGAAATTAATCTATGCTACCCTCACCTTACCCCCTTCTCATCCCATTTTCCCCATACTTCACTAATTTATCCTAAGTTTCTCCCATTATATTATTAACCAATGAATTTACTCCATTTTTCAACCGAATATT
Source organism: Picea mariana (assembly GCA_032191745.1). Classification (NCBI taxonomy): domain Eukaryota; kingdom Viridiplantae; phylum Streptophyta; class Pinopsida; order Pinales; family Pinaceae; genus Picea; species Picea mariana. Next base: position 532,958 of record JASDQU010100418.1, read on the forward strand.
CATGACACATGGAAACTCTATTAACCAATGGGAGAATGACACTTGGAAACAAATGAAACCATGAAATGTGGCAACCAATAAGGTGGTGACATGTGGTAGCTTGTGGTAGCCTATCACATAATGACATGTGGAAATAATGTGGTCTGTTGACTCATCGATGACTCATGTTGATTGATCGTTGACTGGGTGTCCATTGGATGATGACTGGGTAGCCAAAATACTTAATTAATCCATTATTTTTCTAAGGGGCTAAACTCCAAGTCTCCATAATCTCTTTGTTCTTCACATTAAAGGCATGGTGGAATTTACATTATAAAAAATTTAACTCCCAATATCCCCATGCATGGATATATATTTTCCAAGAACAAGTCAAAATTTGAATAATTAATGACAAATTACGATCAAGGGCTAGGATTGTCCCATGAAAACTTATCAGCGACTATTGAGGATTGACGTTCTAGAGGCCATATCTTGAGATCTAAGACTTGAATTTGGGAAAACCATACCTAATTGGAAATGTAATTCGACAAGGAAAATGATGGAACAAGTTTTAAGGATTGAAATTGAACATATATTTCTCAAAATTTGAAATAATATTCAACAATATTTTTATGGTGTTGATAAACCCACTAGGTACCTTGACTCCAAGAGCTCATATCTTGAGATCCAAATCTCAAAATATCATCCAGGAGGACTCGTTGGAAATATGAAATGATGAATATCACATATAAAGTGGTTTCCATGGATGAAAGGACAAATAGTTTACTCAAAAAAAAAAAAAAAAACACATTCCACTTTTAAAAAGTCAGTTAATTATTTTTTTTGGAAAATAAAAGTTTATTTAAAAACTTTTATTAAGGAAAAAAGGGGCCCACTTAAAGACACAAATTCTAATGACACAGATTCATTAATGAGAGTTCAATGAAACATTAATTAAAGTGGTTATTCCAAGAATGTGAAAACCCTAACTACTCAAGAAGTTAGAAGAGCCAGTTTTAAAAAACAAGAAAAGGATTCATTAAGGAGTTAGAGAAGGTTGCATTATGAGAGAAAAATATCATAATAGAAGGTTCCAGCCATCAAAATGCAACCAAGCCTCTGATCAATAAACATAGATTTCCATATTCTCCATTCTTCTTCTTCTACACTAATTTCTCAAGGATTTTTGTTTGTATTTATGAAATTAACATAAGGACGAGTTCTTGAGTGTTCTTCTTGTAATATTCCAAAAATTTTCTTATATGATCATGGAGTATTTACAACTATATTTTTGAATGTCATATGTAATCCAGGATTGTCTATTGGATTCATGGGAAATTATCCCTTGTTTAACAATCTTTATTTCTGAGTCACTTGTCAATTGGTTTACATATATTTTGTGTATTGTTGAATATATTTTATGAATAAAATTCCATAGAGACTACTTCAGGGTTTTACTTTAATGATTTCTCAAATCTTGGGATCTCTGAGGATGATAGTTTTAAATTATTCCCTTCAAATTCTTTGCAGTTATGAATGGAGAAATCATTTAAATTTCTTTGAAATGATCAAAATTATTTCCTCACTTTTTTGTGAGAAGATATGGATGTATTCTCTATTTCTATGTGTTTTAGAGGATTGTATAACTGATGTTGGGTATAGTTTATTCTGATATTGAAGCTTTCCTTCAATATTTTTATTCTAAAGAAGCTACTTGTTGCACACAAAGATCATATTAGGTTATTAAAGAACCATTTCATATATATATGAAGCAATAAAGACTTGGGGTTTTCTATCTAGAATTCTCCTTAATACAAGATATTCAAGATACATATTTCAACCAAAGAGGAGTACCAACTCTATAAAAATGCAAGGGGATTCATATCCTCATGAGGTTTCTATTTCAATCTTAACTGATTCAAGCATAAACTGTAAAAAACTCGACCCCTAAGTACCCTTTCTACGGATGGGGCATCAAAATTTCACTTAATTTAGTCATCTCAAGTCATCTCTCTGATATCTCCATTCTCTTCTACTCAACCATAGCTCTCTAAAGATTAATACCAATCTCAAAGCGAAGCTCTGGATTGCAAGTTATGGCCTCTCGAAGTTCTTCAGGCATTATCAGACATGGCCCATGTTAGAAAAACAGGACCGCGGAGCAATAAAATAAAACAAATGCAGAAACAAAACACAGAAGACACACAATACAAGAGAGACACAGATTTACGTGGTTCACCCAGTGTGGGCTACATCCACCAGAGAAATTGCCAGGTCCTTCCTTTATTATTATCCAGCAAAATGAAGGGATAAAACCTACAGCAAAACCCGCTGTAACTTCCTCTTCTTTCTCTCACAGTCTCCTCGCTCAGAATACAATATTCACCATCAATCAATAGCCGCAATACATTTCCCTCAGAAAAGAGGGTTGCCTTCTAGGGCAAAAAACCCTAACATAATCTCTACCGTTAGATCTGCGACCTTATAATGAACGGTCCAGATTTACAATGAAATTACATATACTTTTACAAGGCAATTTTTGCTTCGGGGGTACCCCCCCTCTGCACTCCCCCGCGTGGAAGAGTGTACATACTTCTGGGGTGTAAATACTTCATGGGGTATAGACACGGCTGAAAGCAAAGAACCTCTGCATCAGGAAGATAATCAGGCTCCACAACCAACAGCCCACGTGGCTCCGCCTAATTCGTACTGTCCCCAAGTTCTTACATCTACGGGGAGGTTCGTCCACCATCCAATCCAACGATGGGACATTGTCTTCATTTAACACATGAGTTAGAGGGAAGTTCAGCATTCGATGCTTCAACACTGAACATCCCTTCTCCTTCATGCACACATATCCTCCAAAATCCTGAATTCTCGAAATCCTAAAGGAGCTCAAGATCTCGCCACGTGGCTTCAGCCTTCGAGCCTTTCGGCTCATCCTCGATGTTGCACCCCAAACCTTTGGAGTACTGAACTCCCAAAGGCTCCACCCTCACACATGGTGACACACTAGACACAAAGGAAAGTACATGTGGGTCTCGAATACTCCTCCCACCAAGTGGACCAAACATGTAAGTGCCAGGGATGATACGTGGTAAGGCAAAGAGAACATGTGGCCCCTATAGTGGGTGACATGTGTCACGTTTTATTGGGCACATAGGGTCTTTGAAACACATGAATCCAGGTGACACGTGACACGTCAAACATGGGTCCATGTCACCTTGGGTGACATCAATGTGCCACATCACCCTAGACTGATATCCTTCCAACCCGTTTGATCTCATGGTCAAGGTGTGTCCACATAACCCATGGATCTACGACCTCCGTTACTTCATAAATTTGATGTCTAGGGGTTCCATAGTGTGAATTCCTCTTTGTTCCTTGAGTGGTTAGTGTTGGGTTGACCATGGTCTAGATCTAATAGTCAGGGGAGTTTTCGATGGGTTCCTAGATCTAAGGTCCTTGTCACTTCATAGCTCCGGCCTTCAGAGGTTTCGACATTATGGCCGCTCTGTTCTCCCAAAGTAGGACTTCACCGAAGTATCATACATGGGACCCTCCACTAGTTGATTGGGTGGGTAAAATGGGTTCTCAATGAACTCCCTAGATCCACGACTCTCATCACTTCGTAACTCTGACGTTCAGGGATTTTAGTGCTATCACATAAATGTTCTCCCGAAGTAGGGATTCACTGAAGTTACCTTGGCGTAGATATAACGACCAAGGGGAATCTTGAATACCCTTGGATCTATGGCTTGCGTTACCTCATGATTGATGAATGGATCAAGGTTTAATGGTGGGGCAGGTCTATCTATCAAGGTTAGGGAAATCGTCAGGCATTGGTCAACCTCATGGCTAACTGTAACAACCAGTTTCCTTCAACCAATTTACAACGATAGTTCGTAATACTTTGGAGCTTCAAACTCTCGAAGTTCTGAAGCCAGAAAGGCTTAGCTCCTTTCGGGCCTAGTGTAGGGTTCCCAGGCCTTGGTCACATGGGTCCTTCAAAAAATCTCATGGGCTATGCGCTAATCTCTTAGCCGTGAATTGCTTAAGGACACGTGCATGATCCCTTGGTCACATGAATGAAATATCTAAAGGGGGTGCCCTCCTTCCATAGGGTTTGAACTTATTATTCCTACGAAGGTATACTCTAGAGGTCGGTAGGACTTGAGCATCCTAGCAAACCCTACCCCGACACTCTTGCAGACTTACATCCCATAGCTCTCTAGCTGCTAAGCTGAGGAAAGCAGAAGATCCTTCAAAATCATAGGTTCAATGAGAGACAATACATATTTCTAAGTTAATTATTCAATACATAACTCAGTCATAGAAATATAAATATATTCAATCATCATTTCCATTTAATACACAGAGCATGAAAATACTTATCATAAAACCAAAGATTGTGAAGCGACTGCTGAAAGGGGTGTCTATTTCCACCCAACCATAGGCACAACCACTCCTGAATGGATTTACTATTGGCCACCCCCGAGCTAGACCATGATTCTTTGAGAGAGACTATTTCTTCTTTCTTAGTGACAGTCAGGGACAAAGGTTACTCTCCTCCTCCCACAAGATATTTGCAACCGGTTTTCTCTGTACCAAGCAAGGAGGTCTGCAGGAGTACTTCCATAGTCACTCATCAGCCCCATTTATCAGCTTGTAATGAAAACCTTGCTAGCCACTTCTTGCACCCAGAAGAGGCTTATTTCTTTGTTCTTCCTCGAACCAAAGATATTCAATGCTATTTTCTCTTCTCAAGATTGGTCTCTCGACTCTTCTTCCTCGCGTAGATCTTCTTTCTCGCCCACAAATTACCTCTTTTCTTGCCTTCCTCAGCAAGGTTGCATGGGTCTGAATCCCCATCTTGTGGTCATATCTGGAAGTATTGCAGATGGGTACTCTTCCCCATCTCCTCATTAAGTCTTGAGGAGGACTTTTCCAGCTACCAATCTGACTGGTAATTCATTTCGGGGTCAGAGGACTATTCTGGGTCTGAGCCATTAAATCTAGTAAGGTACTGGTTTAGTGGGGGGTCATCTCAACCATTTCTGGTTCCCCTCACCATCTCTCTCATAACACCATGGTCTATCTTGGAAAACCCCCCTTTCAACAACTATGCAGCACTATCCATTTTCTATTAATAACATAAAATACATACATTGACCTTTTATACAAAAAGGTTCATCAAATCCAATATTCACACATATTTAGTCTGCCATAGTCTCTTGGCCAGTTATAGTTATATTTACAAATTGGGGGAAACAAGGGTATTACAATCCCCTCCCCCTTAAAGGAACATCGTCCTCCATGTTCTATCTGTCGATGTGCTCTGTATGTACAAAAGTAAATAAAAATGGGTATGCATGTTTCATGGCATCCTCCATTTTCCATGTAGCCTCATCCGGGCCAAAGTGTTTCCATTGCACCTTGACCTATGCAATGGTTCTGTTCCTGAGTGGTGTTTCCTTCATGTCTATTATGCATTGAGGTTCTGGTAGAATTCTCCCTTTGGTTCCACCTGAATCACAAACCAATCAATTATATGATTAGAATCATGTACATATTTATTCAATAATGAAACATGGAAAACATCATGTGCCTTCACTACGGGAGGAAGCACTAATTTATAGGCTACAATTCCCACTCTTTCCAAAATTTCAAAGGGTCCACAATACTGAGGTGCCAGCTTGGCACAAGCTCCCATTCTCAAGGATATTTTCTTGGGTCTAAATTTGAGATACACATGATCCCTTGTTTTGAACTCTCTAGGACTCATCTTTCTGTATGCATAGATTTTCTTTATATCCTGAGCTATTTTCATATTCTTCTTTATTTGAATTACTTGTTGTTTCATTTCTTTCAGCATGTCTGGCCTGATTGTAATTCTATCTACTGGGTTATCCCAGCTGATTGGAATCTTGCACTGTCTACCATAGAGGGCCTCAAAAGGGCTCATCTTCAATGACTCTTGATAGCCATTGTTTTAGGTAATCTCTACCATTGGTTGGTAGTCTTCCCACTTCTTAGGCTGATGCATTACATGCATCCTTAACATGTCCTCTAACACTTGGTTTACTCTCTCTGTCTTCCCATCAATTTGAGGGTGATAGGTTGTGATAAATAGCAATGTAGTTTAAAAACCAAAAAACATAGATCTCCATAAGTTTGAAATAAATTTTGTATCTTTGTCAGATATGATCTCCTTAGGCATGCCATGCAGTCTAAATATTTCTTTCATGAATATACTGGCAATATCTATTTCCTTGCAAGTTTACTTGACGGGAATGAAGTGAGTAGCCTTGCTCAATTTTTCCATCACTACCATGATGGTGTCATTCTGTTTGGATGATTTTGGTAATCCTGTGATGAAATCCATGGAGATGGTTTCCCATTTCCATTCTGAGATTGGTAGGGGCTACAACAAACCTGTTGAATGTCGATCTTCTGCCTTAACCTACTGACATTCTAGCCATTCATCCAAGTAATAAACTATGTCCTTATTCGGTCTGGGCCAATAAAACAATTTCCCATTGGCTGTGATCATCTTCTGATAACCAAGATGACCAGTATATGGTATTTTGTGTAGTTCATCCATCATGAACCTCTTCAAGTCATCACAATTCAGAATATACAACCTACCTTTGTAAGTTAGCAGGCCATCATTCAACAATTGGTAACCTTTGTACTTCATCCCTATGGGATCTTGTTCTAAGTATGATTTTAAAGTATTGAAAATTGCATTTGTTTCTTGTGAACTTTTGACTCTCTCCCTGACATCTGTTTCAAATGTGCTTACAACTGCCAAGTGAATCACTTTCATACTTCTTCTAAGGGCATCAACCACCCTATTTTCTTTTCCTTTGATATGTTTGATTTCAAAATCAAACTCACTAAGGAGATTCATCCATATAATTTATATAGCATTAAGTTTGGGTTGATAAAACATGTACCTCAACCCACAATTGTCTGTCATAAGCACAAATATCCTACCAAGGAGGTAATGCCTCCACATTTTTAAAGTATGCACTATGGAAACCAATTCTAGATCATGGGTCACATAATTGATTTCATGCTCATTCAATTTTCTAGATTCATAGTAAATTACATGATCTTCTTGCATAAGGACTCCTCTGAGTCCTTCCTTGCATGCATTTGTACACACAAGGAAGTCCTTGTTTGGATATGAAATCTTTAGCACAGGTGCATTGGTTGGAAGGAATTTCAGCTCTTGGAATCGCTCTTCACATTCTGATGTCCAAAGGAATTTAACTCCCTCTTTATGAAGGGAGGTGATTGGGCAAAAAATCTTGGAAAATCATTTTATGAACCTCCTATAGTATCCTGCTAGGCCCATAAAGGATATGATAATAGATACATCCTTTGGAGTAGGACAATCCATAATGGCTTTGATCTTGTCAGGATCAAATGCCACCCCTTCTTCAGAAATAACATGGCCTAAGTAATGGACTTGTTTCTGGAAAAATTCACACTTACTAAACTTAGCACAGAGATGATGTTCTCTTAGTAATTGAAGTACTAGCTTAATATGTTCTTCATGCTCTTCCCTATTCTTGGAATAGATTAGGATATCATCAATGAAAACCAATACAAATCTGTCTAAGAACCTATTGAGTACATTATTCATTAAGTACATAAAAGTGGCTGATGCATTGGTTAGCCCAAATGGCACCACCACAAATTCATAGTGACCATATCTTGTCCTAAAGGTTTTTTTGTGGATGTAGTCATCCCTAATTCAAAATTGATGGTACCTAGACCTCAAGTCAATCTTGGAGAAAATTGTAGCACCCCTTAATTGGTCAAGCAAGTCATCGATCCTTGGCAAGGATAATTATTCTTTATGGTCATCTTATTGAGTTTCCTATAGTATATGCACAACCTAAGTGTTCGATCCTTATTTTTCACAAACAAGGCTGGTGCTCCCCATGGAGACACACTAGGATGAATGTAGCCTTTTTCCATCATTTCCTTTAGTTGTAGCTTGAGCTCAACTAGCTCTGGTGTACTCATTCTATAGGGTGTTCTAGACATTGGCACCACTCTTGGTGCAAGTTCTATTGAAAAGTCAATATCTCTTCTTGGAGGTAGACCCGGTACCTCTTCTAGAAACACATCTCTATACTCTCTTAATATGGGATGGTCCTCTAGGATAGGTTTATTGTTCTCCACAGATTCCAACACTTGTATTGCATATAAAGGGCATCCTTTTCTGCAATACTTCTTCACTTGAAGGGCCGATGTTTGTCTCACTGAGATAGGAGTTTGAATCCCTTTTAGGGTTACCTTTCTCCCTTATTCATTTTCACACTCCAAATTTTTTTTGTAACAATCCAACTTGGTTTTATGGGAAGCCAAACAGTCCATGCCAATCAACAAGTCATAAGATCCTAAAGGGAGTATGTTTAGGGTTGCATGGGTGGGTAATCCACTCATAATGAGTTGGCATGATGGTATGACTTTTGTTACTTTTCTTTTGGTTCCAGTGGCTAGTTGTACCAGCCATGATTTAACATGTTTAACTTGTTGCAATTTACATTTCTCAATAGTTTGAGGGGAAACATAACTTAAATTAGAACTAGGGTCAATTAAAATGGAAACTAGATGGTTGGAAATCATACCTTCCATCTCCACCACTGAAGATTGCTGGTCATCTTGTCTATTATCTAAGGTTGCATAAATCTGTGGCATGCTCCTAGTCACATCATTGACTATGGTAGCCTCTTGTAAATTGTAGACCCTCCTATTGTTCTGTTGCCTATATGGGTAGTCTCTCAACAAAATTTCTTCTCTACAACCCAAACATTTCAAGGGTTCTCTCTTTGTGTTATTAGTCTTACCTGAGGCTACTCCAAAGGGTTTATTTCCACTCTGAGATGGGAAATTTTGTTGGTATACTCTTTTAGTAGGAATGATCATCTTAGAACCTTTACCATAGCTCTTGAATCTTGAGGGTTTAAATCCCTTCTTCTTGAATCCTGAAGTACTTTTCTTCTTCTAGTCCTCGTGAGGTTCTGTCTTGTTATTGAACTTATCATAGCAATACCTTGCCTTCCAGATAGTGTCTTCTAAGGTCTTTGGCTCATCAAATTCAATTTTGTTCCGGAAGGACTGAAGAAACCCACTAATAAATCGTTGCATCTTTACCTTTTCATCCTTTATGTAGGGTTCATACCTTATCAGCTCATGGAATTTATTGATATATTCATTTATGGTGAGCTGTCCCAAATTGAGTTCATAGAACTCCTTGGTCTTCCAATCAAAGTATTTCTCTGATAAATACTTCTTATTGAAGTATTTCTCAAATTTTTTCCATGAAAATTCCTTCTCATGGATTTCTTTCAAATTCCTAAGGTCCTCCCACCAAATGGAGGCCTTTCCATTCAGGTTAAAAATGGCTATTCGAACCTTTAAATTTTCTGAGTAGTCATGGACTTTGAAGTACTTCTTAAATCAAAGTAGCCAAACTTCTGATTATTCCCCCTTCTTAATTTATCCATCGAAAATGGGTGGTTTGTCTTTCTTGAACTCTTCAGGGTCATGGCTCTTGGAATGTTTCCTCTTATTTTGTTTCCTCTAGGAATGAGAACTAGTTTTTCTACTAGAATATTCCTTGGAGTCGTCAGTTTCCTAACCAGAGGATTCTTCTGATGAGTGTCTCTTGGCTCCATGTTGGGCCTTCTTTGAGGTTCTTCTCCTACTGTGGCCACTTTCAGAGCCATGATTTCATATAATGTTTGTCCACATGAATGGCTACTGGTCCATGGTGAAGCTGCCTTTGTATATATGATAAGCTTTATAGTAGGACTGCGTTAATTTCAGTTTATTTTTCCTTCTCTTTTATCAACCTTTCATTGTCACCTTTACATCTCTATAATTATTCAATGAGGCTTCTTACAGTTTCAACTAAATTTGGAGGGGTTTAAACCACCCTCCTTTCATCATATTCTTCCTCTCTATTGTGGGATCTTTCCTCCAATTCATGGTGTGTCGCCATCCTTTAGGCTGTAGTTTTCCTGTGATCCAATGACTACTTGAGTGTTGATAAAACATTTTCTGTTAGTTAATGATCTACTAGTTTTATGAACAACACACAGTTCAGATTCTTCAAAACATATAACAACAATAGAAAGTTTCATTACTTCCTTCAGTAGAGGTTTAAATGAGCCTCTTAGGAATGGGGTAAGATAGGGTGTCACCCCTAAATGTTCTCTTCTAATATTTTTAAGTGGCTTGTTCATGAACCCAAGAAATCCAAGCGTTGGAACCTTGCTTTGATGCCAATTTGTAACACACACGACCCCTAAGTACCATTTCTAGAGATGGGGCATCAAAATTTTTCTTACTTTAGTCATCTCTAATCATCTCTCAGAGATCTTCATTCTCTTCTACTCAACCGTAGCTCTCTAATGACTATTACCAGTCTCAAAACCGAGCTTTGGATTGCAAGTTATGGCCTTCCAAAGTTCTTTGAGAATTATTAGACATGGGCCACATGGCACCCACGTGGCTCCACCTCATTAGTACCATCCCCAAGTTCCTACATTCATGGGTAGGTTCATCCACCATTCAATCCAACAGTGGGACACGGTCTTCATTTAACACATGAGTTAGAGGGAAGTTGGGCGTTAAGCTCTTCGGCGTTGAACGCCCCTTCTCCTTCCTGCATGCCTATCTTCTGGAGTCCCAAATTCCTGAACCTCTGAAAGAGCCCAAGATCTCACCACATGGATCTGACCTTCGGGCATTTCAACTTATCCTTGATGATGTACCCCAAACCTCTAGAGTCTCGGAGTCCCAAATGCCCGAAGGGTCCACCCTCGCACATGGTGACACACTAGATGTAGAGGAAAGTATAGGTGGGTCTTGAATACTCCTTCTGCCAAGTGGACTAAATAGGTAAGTGACAGGGGTGATACGTTGAAAGGTATAGAGGACACATGGCCCCTCCAATGGGTGACACATGTCACATTTTTATTGGGCACATAGGTTTTGTTAAACACATGAATCCAGGTGACACGTAGCATGTCAAACATGTGTCCATGTCACCCTGGGTGACGTCAACATGCTACGTCACCCCGTAATGATAGCCTTCCAACCCCTTCGATCTCATAGTTAAGGTGTGTCCACATAACCCTTGGATCTATGACCTTTGTTACTTCGTAACTTTGTCATTTAGGGGATCCGTGATGTGGCTTCCTCTTTTCTCCCAGAGTGGTAAACACTGTGTTGACCATGGTATAGATCTAACGGTCAGGGGAGTTCTCAGGGGTTCCTAGATCTAAGGTCCTCGTCACTTTGCAACTCCGGCCTTCAAAGGTTTCGACATTATGGCCGCTCCTCTTTCCCAAAGAAGGACTTCATCGAAGTACCATACACGGCCCCCTCCACTAGTTGATTAGATGGGTAAGAGGGGCTGTCAACGAACTCCCCAGATCCACAACTCTTGTCACTTTGTAACTCTGGCATTCAAGGAGTTTAGTGTTATCCCATATCTATTCTACCAAAGTAGGACTTCACCGAAGTTACCTCGACATAGATCCAACAGCCAAGGGGACTCTTGAATACCCTCAAATCTGTGGCTCACATTAACTCATGATTGGTGAATGGATCCAGGTTTAACGGTGGGGCAGGTGTATCTGTATGGGCTAGGGAAACTTCCAGGTGTCGGTCAACCTTGTGGGTAACCATAACAAACAATTTCCTTCATCTGTTTTACAATGGTAGGGTCGTAATACTCTGGAGCTCTAAACTCCTGGAGTTTTGAAACTAGAAAGGCTTAGCTCCTTTCTGGCCTAGCGCACAGTTCCCAAGCCTTGGTCACATGGGTCCTTCAAAAAATATTTTGGGGTACGCGCTAATATCTTAGCCTTGAAATGGTTAAGGACACGGGCATGAGACCTTGGTCACATGAATGAAATATATGAAGGAGGTACCCTCCTTCCATAGTGATTGAACTTAATATTCACATGAAGGTAGATTCTAGAGGTCAACATGACTTGATCATCTCAACAAACCCTTCCCCAACACTCTTGCAGACTTACATCCCATAGCTCTCTAGCTGCTAAGTTGAGGCAAGCAAAAGATCCTTCAAAATCATAGGTTCATAGAGAGAGAATACATATTTCTACCTTAATTATTCAATACAGAACTTAGTCATAGAAATATAGATATATTAAATCATCATTTCCATTTAATACACAGAGCATGAAAATACTTATCAAAAAACCAGAAATTGTGAAGTGACTGCTAAAAGGGGTTCATGTTTCCACCCAACCATAGGCACAACCACTCCTGAAAATATTTACCGCTGGCAACACCTGAGATAGACCATGATGCTCTAAGATAGACTCTTTTTTCTTGCATAGGGACAATCAGGGACGAAGTTTACTCTCCTCCTCCCACAAGATCTTTGCAACTGGTTTTCCCTGTACCAATAAAGGAGGTCTGCACGAGTACTTCCATAGTCATTTTTCAATCCCATTTACCATATTGTAATGAAAACCCTGCCAACCACTTCTTGTGCCCGGAACGAGATTATTTTTTAGTTCATCCTCGAACTGTAGAGATGGAACGCTCTTTTCTCTTCTCGAGATTGGTCTCTCAACTTTTCTTCCTCACTTAGATCTTCTTTCTTGCCCATGAATTACCTCTTTTCTTTCCTTCCTCAACAAGGTTGCGTGGGTCTGAATACCCAGCTCATGTTCAAGTTTGGAGGTCTCTTAGATGGGTACTCTACCCATCTCCCCATTAACCCTTGAGGAGGACTTTTCTAGCTACCAATCTGACTGGTAATTCATTTCGGGGTTAGAGGATTGTTCTGGGTCTGAGCCATTAAATCTAGTAAGGTATTGGTTTGGTGGGGGGTCATCTCAACCATTTTTGGTTCCCCTCACCATCTTTTTAATATCACCATGGTCTATCTTGGAAAACCCTCCTTTCGACAGTTATGAAACACTATCCATTTTCTATTAATAACAAAAAATACATACATTGACCTTTTATACAAAAAGGTTCATCAAATCCAACATTCACACATATCTAGTCTTCCATAGTCTCTTGGCGAGTTATAGTTATATTTACAAACTAGGGGAAATAGGGGTATTACATCATAAATTTTGGCAAAATTTGAGTCTTTTTTTTAGATTTGATTGAAGGACAAGAGTCTCCATGGTTCAAATCTGAGAAAATAAGATTCAAGAAGACTAATTTTTATTCAATATGCATGGGTTTTATGAAAATATTATTTAGATATGTTTGAATGACCTCAAAAAGAGTTAAGAAAATCAAATATTTGGGAGAATGAACTCCCTAGCATTTCAATTGAAGGAACTCTTAAAAGCCTTGGCAATTCCATTGGAAAGATTCAAGAATCTCAAGAAAATATATATTATGACTCCTCTGAAGAATTTTATTCATGTTGGGATGTTCCGTTTCCTTCTCCACCAATCACATCAATGGCTTCGAAATATGCAACAAAAGAAAGAGTTATCCAAAGAAAGAGACAATTTCATACAACCCCTTTAAATATGCCAGAAGTATATTTTCAGATGTGTGATATTTTTATTGAAAAAATTTCCACATTCTTTGGAAATACTTTATAGGATGTAGAGAAACACTTGTTTAGATTCAAATGTACATGTGATGTTTTCAATCTTACTGAAGACAATGTTACATGTCAATTATTTTTACAAACTATGTGTGAGGATGCTCTTGAATGGTACCATTCATTGTTGCCCAGGACCATTATCAGTTGGGATGTGTTGTAAACTTTATTCGCTGAAATTTTTTCCAACCCACCCTCTCCCATTTGGACACAAGATAATGAATATTTCATCCTTTCACATACTCCATATAAATATTTTTCAAGAAACAAATTTGAGAATGAAATTGAGGAACCTCCACCCAATGCACAAGAATATTTCAGCATTACAACATATGACGAAAAGTCACAAGAGAATTGGTAGCAAAAACAATTGGTGAAAGAAATGAGTCTTGAGAACAATGATGAGCAATATTTCCATTGCGTAAAGGAAGAATTTTTTCAATACATCGCCAATGAATCAAAATTATTGGATGTGGTCAATGATAAGGAGAAATATGAAATTATGTTAAAATTGGAAATTCCTTATCCAATCAAAGATAGCAACAATCTTGAGCAGCCAAGAGTTGATTTCATTGAATCATGGTTCTAAAGTGTTGTTGGCAAAAAAATGCAATCATATTTTCAGCACATTTGGTTCATTTTTTCTCCAACATGCATTGAGAGTTCCCCTGACTCATTGGTACAAGCCCCGATATGTTCCACAATTCTAGAGTTACTTTCAAGTAATATATGGTAGGTATATCTTCTTTGTACATAGTTTACCTTTTCAGTCAAATTTTTCATAATAAAGCAGTCACTAAGTGGAGATGATATTTGAAGATAACTCCATGAAGGAAGAATTACATTAATCCATTTTGAAGATGACTCCATATCCCAATGGAGAAGGAAATTGGTCTTCATATTGTTGTGTTCTCAACAACCAACAAGGGGTTACTGTCCCGCAGTTGGAGCCAATTGTTGATAAAAAAATTGGTCACCTCTATTTTGCCACTCCTAGAATAATAAAAAAAATTGACATAAGAAGAAGAAAAATTTTGAACTATTGTAAGTTCATTTCATATCCCTTAGTATCAACTTCAACACACATTTCATGGATTCAAAATCCGAGTTCGTATGCTCAAGATATCCAGGTTTTTGTCTAACCAGAAAAAAAAACACTTGCTCAATATGCGGCAAAGCTATTTTTTCTTGGAACAAAGAATTCATGGAACCATGTCCATTTTTTTGGAACCACATTCATCTCTTGGAACCATTCATATTTTGGATCATCTCTTGGAACAAATCATTCCACACTTATAATTTTTCTTGAATTTCCCTTCCCCACACTTCCTCTTCCACATCTCCTCTCCTCTCCATACTTAGTTTTTTTTTAAATTTTCTTACAAAATTCTCTCTTCTCTCATACTAAACACCTAGAGATTTTCCCCAAATTCCCACCCTTCCTTATATCTCCACTCTCCTCTCCCCTTACTTCCCCACTCCACACTTAGTTTATTCTCTATACTCCATCGGACAGACCCCCACTCCTCCTCACCTCCTTATCCCTCCACACCCCCTCACCTTCGTTCGACTGCTTACTCTGCTACCTACGTTTCTTCCCCCCCTACGTCATCCTACTCACCCCCCTCACTCCTCCACCTACATTTTTCTCCCCCCGCTATGCTACTCTCACATTACTCCCCTCTCATCCCATTTCCCCCATACTTCACCAATTTATCCCAAGTTTTTCCCATTATATTTTTAACCAACGAAATCACTCCATTTTTCAACCAACTATTCATGATACATGGAAACTCTATTAACCAATGGGAGAATGATACTTGGAAATAAATGAAACCATGACACGTAGACACCAATCAGGTGGTGACATGTGGTAGCTCATGGTAACCTATCACACAACAACATGCGACGATGATGTGGACTACTGACTCATTGTTGAATCTGTTGACTCATTGGTGACTCATGTTCATTCATCGTTGACTGGGTGTCCATTTGATGATGGCTGGGAAACTAAAATATTTAATTAATTCATTAATTTTCTAAGGGGTAAAACTCCAAGTCTCCATAATCTCTTTGTTCTTCACATTAAAGGCATGATGGACTTCACATTATAAACACTTTAACTCCCAATATACCCATGTAGGTGGGATATATACATTTTCCAAGAACAAGTCGAAATTTGAATAAATAAGGATGCATTAAGATCAAGGGCCATGATTGACCCATGAAAACTGATCAACGACTGTTGAGTCTTAATGTTCTAGATGCCATATCTTGAGATTTGTGAGTCGGATTTGGGAAAAGACATATCTTATTGGAAAGGTAATTTGACGAGGAAGATGAGGGAACATATTTCAATGGCTGAAATTGGCCATATATTTCTCAAAAATTGAAAGAACAGTCAACAATATTTTTATGTTGTGCTAAAAAATCCCCTTGGTGCCTCAACTTGACGAGCTCATATATTGATATCTAGAAATAGAAATATCTCCTAGGAGGACTCGTTGGAAATATTAAATGATGAATATTTCATATAAATTGGTTTTCGTGGCTTAAAGGATAAATATTTTACTCAAAAAATAATAAACACGGTCAACTTTAAAAAAGACAACCAATTAATATTTTTGGAAAATAAAAGTTTCTTTAAAAGGTATTTTTAAGGACTAAAAGGGCCCACTTCAAGACACAAATTTTAATGAAATATAGTCATTATGAGAGTTCAACGAAACATTAATTAAAGTGGTTATTCCAATAAAAAGAAATCCCTAACTACTCAAGAAGTTAGAAGAGTCGATTTTAAAAAGAAAGAAAGGGATTCATTAAGGAGTTAGAGAAGGTTGCATTATCAAAGAAAGAGATCATAATAGAAGGGTCCAACCATTAGAATGAAACCAAGATTCTAATAAATAAACAAATATTTCCATCTTCTCCATGCTTCTTCTTCTACACTAATTCTCAAGACTTTTTGTTTGTATTTCTGAAATTAATAGAAGGATGAGTTCTTGAGTGTTCTTCTTGTAATATTCCAAGACTTTTTTTATATGATCATGGAGTATTTACAACCATTTTTTAACTATCAAACGTAAGCCATGATTGTCTATTGGTGATGCAGTAGCATCAATCAATTTATTTTTATACCAACCCTAGGGGTCACAAATATTTAACAAGGAAGTTGATTTCTTAATGTTTTCTATTTTCATTTGTAATAGTTGTATGAAGTATCTCTAGAAGATGTCTTCGTTTGATTGGTTTTGATAGGTATCAAATTTTGGCTAAGTTTTAGGAACAAAACTAGCATATTTATTATTTTTTGAGATAGCTCAGGATGAGTTTGTTTTATGAGCTACTAGAGAGCTCTAAGATATATTGGTTATTTTGTATTGAGTAGGGGTTAGCAGGTGTGGAGAGTAAAAAAGTGTGTAGTGTGAAGAGGTATGAGATACCAAGAGGAACAAAGAAAACATTGTTGTATCCATTCATTCATTTTGAATATAATAGAAAAATCTCATATTTTGTGTGTTGTTGTGGTTTGTTTGTGTATGAAGTCGAATTTTGTTTGAATTTGTCTTGATCAAGCAAAAAAACTTTGATTCTGCAGGGTAGTGGATCCTGTATGGAGTCGTGCTTAGAATCCGAATGGTTCCCATTGAAATTTTTTTCTATTTTCATTTTGTTTGAATTGAATGGTCAAGATTATATCTGGGAGAGAGTCTTTCCATATTGACGATCATTATTAATTCAGAGTTCTTTCCCAACAGACCATGCTTGTATTAGACCCATAGTCTATTGGAGTCCCTTGTCACATCTCAACTCTGATGAACCCTTTGTTTCAAACCTAACCATCAGAGTGCTTAAATTTGACCCATAAGAGTGTTCAACAACGATTCATTAGAGCAATTGAATCCTAACCCCCTGGAATTTAGACTGCAACGAAGTTCTCTGAGACATTAGACTCTGATCCATTGGACCTCTTAACTTAGAGGCACTCTGGCCAGGTGATACTTTGATACATTAACCATTGATTTTCCTATGGTCTAGTGGAGGATTTAGCACCTGATTATGTGGGAAAAAGGGCTTAGTGCCAAGCCAAAGGAAGCGCCCTTTTTGAAATTAATTTGGGAATTGCTGCAAAGAAGAGAGTTAAGGACTCTGGACCGATTGAAGGATTTTGAGAGAAACTCAAGAGTTGAAGATGTAACAAAGTTATTTAGAACTTTGTATATGTGGGTATCAAACCTGGTAGGTCTTCATCTAGTGGTATAAGAGAAAAAGAATTGTATCTACAAGAAACATGTCGCCCAGATGAGGAGTTTGAGAGAAAATGTAGCAACTGAGGAGTTGTGATTGGAGCTGAAGTGGATCAAGGAAAGGGTGGAATCCATGGAGACAAATTATAGAAGGGAACCTGATATAGGAGATGTTACTGAGAGTGAATATACAGGCTCTGAAGGGGAGACAAAAGAATCACTAGGAGGAGAGACAATAGATGATAAATTGCTGAGACTGGTCACAAAGGTTGGAACTAGACCAAATATGGAAGTGCCCATGTATGAGGGTAAATTGAATGTGGATGAATTGATTGATTGGATCAATGCAATGAATAAGTACTTTGACTATGGATATGTGGATGAAGAAAATAAATTCAAACATGCAGTGACAAGATTGAAAGAACATGTGACTTTATGGTGGGGTGAGTTGCAGGTAGACAGAAGAAGGAAAGGAAAAGCTAAGATGAGAAGTTGGGACAAGATGGTGGCTCAATTCAAAATTAAATTTATGGATAAGGAATACCAATTGAATCTATTTAGAAAATTATAGAATTTGAGACAAAAGACCATGACAGTGAAGGAGTACAATGAAGAATTCCATTGGCTAAACATCAAGGAAGGACATATAGAAGAAGATGCAGCGAAAGTTTCCAGGTATATAAATGGACTGCGGTATGATATTAAAGAGAGATCAGTATTTTATCCCTGAGAACAGTGGAAGATGCTTACCAAGAGTCCCTAACATCAGAAGAGAAATTGGCTAGGAAGCAGAGCCAAAAGAAAAAAGGAAGGAGCACAACAAAAGGAAATGGATCATCCAATAGAGGAAGATAGAAGAATTCAAAGGAGAACACGAGAATTTCTAGCAGTCAGTCACCTAGAGAAATAGAGTTGAGAGGTGAAATATTCTTCTCAAGAGGCAGAGGTAGAGGTAGATAAATTAAGTGTTATACTTGTGGGAAAACATGACATATGTCTTGGGATTGTCCTAAGAATAACTCAGCAAACCAGAGAGTAGATCATATTGCAGAGGCTAAAGAGGAGATAGTGAATAAAAAAGTAAAAGAAGAAACTATTGAAATGGGTGAATCATTGATGTTGAAAAGAGTTTTAATTAAAGCAGAGAAGAAAACTCTTGAACAAGCACCAAGAAAGAGTTTATTCAGAACCATGTGAAAATCAAAGGAAAAATGTTGCAAGTTGGTCATTGATAGTGGCAACACATACAACCTAGTTTCTACAGATATGGTGGAGAAGTTGGGATTACAGAGGATGGAAAATCCTACTCCATACAAAGTGTCCTAGTTGAAGAAAGGACATCATATTCTGGTAAGTGAACAATTTAAGGTAAAAATTTAGATTGGTGACCTCACAAATATGAAATTTTATGTGATATCATGCCCATGGATGTTTGTCATATTTGTTGGGAAGACCATGGTAGTATGATAGGAAAGTTGTTCATGATGGAAGAAGAAACATGTATGATCTTGAAAAGGATGGACACAAGCATGTGACATTTCCGTTAAAGGATGAAGGAGATAAAGAAGAAGTTGGTCCAAGTGTGTTACTGATGAGTGGAAAGGAGTTGCTACATGAAATCAAGAAATAGGAGGTACATTTTTCTTTAGTTAGTAAGCCCAGAGTAGTACTTACCAATACAAATTTAAATGATTTACTTGTTGAAATCCAATCATTTTTAGATGAGTTTGATGAAATCATTGTAGATGAGTTTCCTAATTCCTTAGCACCCATAAGAATCATTAGCCATCACATAGACTTTATTCCAGGAGCAAGTCTACCAAAAAAAACAGCCTACAGGATGACACCCAAGAAGAATGAAGAGATTAGAAATCAGGTTCAAGAACTGTTGGATAAGGGATTGGTCAAAGAAATTTTAAGCCCTTGTGTAGTGCCAATTGTTTTGAGTCCAAAGAAGGATGGTAGCTGGAGAATGTGTACTAACTTCAGAGAAATAAACAAAATAACAACCATGTATAGATTTACTTTACCTCATATGGATGATTTAATGGACTGTCTAAGTGGTGCAAATTAATTTTCAAAGATTGATTAAAGAGTTAATATCATCATATTAGAATGAGAGAGGGAGATGAGTGGAAGACATCATTTAAAACAAACGTTGGTTTATATGAATGGCGTGTCATGCCTTTTGGCTTGACAAATGCACTTAGTACATTCATGAGGTTCATGAATGAAGTCCTCAAGGATATTGTTGGAAAATTTATTATTGTATATCTAGATGATATTCTTGTTTATGACAGAACAAAAGAAGAACACTTAAGGTTTCTGAAGTTGGTATTGAGAAAGTTGGAGGAGGAGAAAAAATTGATAAATCCGAAGAAATGTTCCTTCATGAAGAAAAAAATAGTCTGTTTGGGATTTGTAATCTCTCAACATGGATTGAAGATGGATCTAGAAAAGGTGAAAGAAATCAAGGAGAGGCCCTCTCCAAGGAATATTTATGAGGTGAGAAGTTTTCATCGATTGGAAAGGTTCTACAGAAAATTCATTATAAATTTTAGTAGAATATATGCTCCAATAGTTGAAACTATTAATAAAGAATATCATCCATTTAAGTGGACAACATAAGTTGAAAAAGGATTCAAATTGTCGAAAGAGAAGATATTGAACAACCTATTTTAATTCTTCCATATTTTCATAACCCTTTCCAAGTCAAGTGTGATGCAAGTGGAATGGCCATTGGTGTTGTTATGGGCCAAGATGATAAGTTTTCTTATTTCAGTGAGAATTTAAATGATGCCAAACAAAAATACTCAACCTGTGACAAAGAGTTATATGCAGTGATCCAAGATTTAAAGGAATTGATAAAAAAGTTGCAGATACTTTGAGCAGGAGGTGTTTGGTTTCGCAGGAATTCCAAGTGAGTACTTTGGGGTTTGAACATCTCAAAGAAATGTACAAAGAATACTTAGACTTCAAGGAAGCCTATGAATCATGCGAGAATTGAGTTATAAAATATAGAAGTCCTTGGTTGGAGTATATGATTCATAAGGGATTGTTGTCCAAATACAGTCAATTGTGCATTCCAAAATTATTAATGAGGGATAACTTGCTAAAGGAGAACCATAGTGGAGGATTGGATGGTCACTTTGGACAGGAAAAAACTTATGCTCAGTTGAATTCTTATTATTTTTGGCTAGGTATGAGATATGATGTTAAGAGATTTGTAGAAATATGTAAAATTTGTTAGTATGCCAAAGGGAAGTAACAAAATACAAGTTTATATCATCCATTTCCCATACCAAGTAGGCCATGGGATGCCTTGAGCATGTATTTTATTTTGGGTTTACCTAGAACTCAGAGGGGGAATGATTCAATCTCGATAATCGTTGATAGATTCTCAAAGATGTAATATTTTGTACCTTGTTATAATACTAGTGATGAAATCCATATTGCTAATTTGTTTTTCAAAGAAATTGTAAGGTTGCATGGATTTCCCAGATGTATAGTTTCAGATAGAGACACTAAATTTGTTGGAAATTTATAGAGGACATTGTGGAAGAATCTTGGAACAAACCTTTGATTCAATTTATCCTATCACCCACAAATTGATGGGTAGATAGAAGTGGTGAACGTGAGTTTGGGAAACTCATTGAGGAGTTTGGTAAGTGAGGATAGAAGTCAATTCGATCAAGTTCTTGCACAAGCTAAGTTTGCTTACAATGACTAACCTAACAAAAGTACAGGAAAAAGTCCATTTCAAATTGTCTATGGTATGCACCTAAGAGGCATTTCTGAACTTAGACTTCTGGGAAAAGAAGAAATGAGGAGTGTTGATGCAAAGGATTTTACTATATCAATGAAAATGTTGCATGGATACGTCAAGGGGTAGCTACAAGATAATAGTCAGAGGTATAAGAAAAGAACAACCTTGAAGAGAAGAGATATTAATTTTGAAGTTGGAGATCAAATTTTGGCACATTTGAGGAGAGAGAGATTCCCAAGAAAATAATATAACAAATTGAAGTTGAAGAAGATAGGACCCTGTAAAATTTAGAGGAACTTTTCAACTAATGCCTATGAGATTGAGTTACCACATGATATTGGAATTTCACCAATATTTGATGTTGCAGATTTATATCCTTACATAGAACTTGAAGCAGAGGATGAGGATGATTGAGGGGAAGTTCAATGGATGAAGAAATTACCTACAACAACACAGTTTCATATGGAGAGGATTCTTGATCAGAAATTTCTTAAGAAAATTAGAAAATAGGACTTGTACGAGTATTTGGTCAAGTGGATAGATATTCCAATAGAATATGCAACTTGGATGACTACCGCAAAGATCTAGCCTCAAATTCGAATTTCACCTTTAACCCTGGAAGATTTGAGAAGATTACTCAAGCTTCTTGGAAGAACAAGAATCATGGAAGATTTGTTATCAAATATTTTAGAGAGATTTGTTGGAAGATTTTTAAAGATGTCGTTTGCTAATTATTAGCAAATGGTTGTAACCACATGAGAGATATGTGGATCTGAATTTATTATATACTTATCTTATTCTCAAAGAAAATTATGTATAAATAAGAGTGTCTCCTCCATTCCAAGGGGGGGACTTTTGGCGCTTATGTCCAACTTATGATGGAGTGAATAAAACATCTTGAGAATTTCTTTGATACAGATTGTAAGTTTATAGTTTCTTTGTGTTTTATGATTTGATATAGTTTACAATGTTGTAGTTTAGTTCACTACCTTGTTTTTGGGAGAATTGAGATCACTCCAAATGGATCATGGTGGTCTTTTATTTAATTTTATGAAAGTATGTTTATTTTATGCAATTTTGTTTTCCCATTTTATCAAAGAATTAATTCATGGAAAGAAAAAGACTCATCCATATCAAAATATAACTTGGTGACAACAAGGTATTAGCAAGTATGGTGGTGCTCAAGTACAAGGTCATTGCTAGAATTGATTAAGATTTCTTTTGATTTATGTTGTGTAGGTGACATTGCTCACTAAAGAGTAGAGATATGCATTGTAACTCTTCATGATTACATGGAATATTTGTTAATTCATCGTGAAATATTGTAACCCATAGTGAAGGGGATCTGTGTTGACACCCCGGTTAGCACATATATCCTAGATTTCAATTCCGAATTCTTTTTAGATAGAATATGATAGGCTCTAATCATGCATATATTTTGTTCAATCTCTAAGTTTATAGACTCCTAAATTAACGATTTAATGTTCATAAATTATACATATAATTTGGCTGACATTTTTGGCATCGTTTCCAGGGAGATGCAAAAATGGATTAATAGTTCTATGACTTAATTTTCTTGCAAGTTTTAAATTCTAGAGTTTTGCTGCATGTGATTTATTTCTTTAAAGTACTAGCATTCTAGATCTGGTGGGGCAGTGAACATTAAGACACAAAGGTGCGTTTACTTCAAAATTTCTAAAGAGGTTCTATCCCAACACATTCATTTTGGTGAGTCCACTGTTTCATCTAGTTTTAAAACTATATTAGTGATGCATATAATAGAGGTAGATTTAGGTTGTTAAATAGGATTAGATAGATTTCTTGATAAATCATTTCAATATTTTTCACTCGTGGTGCAGTAAGAACCACTCCACCCACTAACACATTGGAAAGGCGATATAATGGGAAAAGGAACACATATGAAGGAAGATTTCAAGGAAGGATAGAAGCTTTCCAGAGAACAATCCAATGTAAGCAAAATTCTCGTGCAAATTTGCATAATAGAGCGATTATTTGTTACAAATTCATCAATATACCATAATTTTTCTAAAACCTATGTTTAAGATTTATAAGATAGGTATTGGATATTTTTGGGGGGATAAAATCATAAAATCATCATAAACACACTCACTAAGAATACCACATACCTATATCAAATTTTAGGAAAAATTGTCATTTTTTTTTTTTCTGTAGCAAATTAACATTGCAAACCTTTTAAAAAAGAGTTTGGATAGTCAATTTTTAGGGACTATGTTGGCCCTTGACCAATTTTTGAGGATTATTGGTCATGTTTGACCTAATTTTGGTACTTCGACAGGCTATCGAAGGCGGAGTGCAAGACAAAGTGGAGATCGTGGGATCTCGACCCCCTTTTAGGGCCCTTTTGGGATTTGGGATTATGTAACGGGTATGGGAATGTCGGTCCATGGGTTCACCCATGATTAGGCCTATTTTGTATGTATAAATAGATATCTAAGTGATGTAGGAAGAGGTCAGTGTGCTAAGTTCTAAACAATGGCTGAGTGCTAGAGTTGGATTTGTGTGATCAAGAGTTGTAAGTGCTTTGGTGCATACTGTGTGAGACTTGCAGAGCTAAGTGCAAGTCATTGTAAGAGACTGTAGAAGGTTGCATGCTTAGATATACTCAGGGAAGGAGGATCTAGTGAGCTGTGTAGATCTCCTGTCCTTTGCGGAGTAGGGTTTTTTAGGCTCTGTGCATGTAACCTATTGAAGAAGCTAATAAATAAGACAAAGAGTTGGTGGACGTAGCCCCAGGGTGGGGGTGAACCACGTATATGTTGTATTTCTCTACTTTGTGCGATGTGTTGATGTGTTTATATGTTAATATGATTAGTGATTTAATATAGACGAATGATCTATTGATGCTTAGTGCATAATGGATGGATGTTAGATCTGACTTATATACATGTGCTTAGTGCTTGAATCTATTGAGATCTGATCTGTTTCGTCATGATAAGTGTTGTGAGATGCTAGATCTGATTGAATACTGCGATTCTTTGTAATTAGGGTTTAATTTCACTGTAACTAAGAATTGAATATCGATGAATGTTAACCGCTAAGTGCCTTGATTAGAATCACAGATATGTGTCCCAACTAAGGTTGCAGACACTAGAGTCCTGCAACCACCCTTGCCTCTACCTCGGGTGAGATTTCATCTGCTTCATAGGTGTTACCGAAAGGGCCGTTAGTTAGAGTTTTATTGGTGCGTTGTTGTAGCGTTGAACCCTGGGTCTGCCCCTGTGCCAACAAATGGTTCCGTTGCCAAGACCTAAAACTGTGATTGTTGGGAACTAAGGAAGAAGAATCTTTGTGCAAAGATCTGACCTGAAACTGTGATTGTTGGAAAATAAGGAAGAAGAATCTTTGTGCAAAGATCCAACCTGAAACTATGATTGCTGGGAACTGAGGAAAAATAAGCTTTGTGCGAAGCCTGACCTGAAATTGTGAACGATATGTGCATAGATCTGTCGCTCTAGTGCACAGTATTCTACTTGATTTGTGAATCTTTGTGATAAGAAAAGAAGTCTGATCTGGAGAAAAGAGGTAAGATCTGAACGCTTTGTGCTCTGATAAAGGTAATAATAGTGAAAAGTTTTAGATCTGGAAGCTTTGTGCTCTGTTGAAGATAAGATTAGTGGAAATTTTTGTTTATAAAGTTTGAATCTAGGTATATTTAATAAGATTTATCCTAGCTTGAAAACTAGGGCACTGATAGAAGAAAGAAGATTTGATATGAGTAGATCTGATAAGAATAGTGAAATATATGTTATACCTATGCATAGAGAGAATTCTTGGACTAACAAATGGATGCAGGATCCTGGAAAGAATTGTTTGCAGGTTAGCTACCATGATCCTAGTGCGCAGTACAGGAAAGGATGAGGATCATTTAAGAGAAAGAGAGGATTAACCGTTTGTTATAGTTGCAGAAGATCGAGACATCTGGCTAAGGAATGCCCTGGTAGAAGACCTAGTTGCCTCTGTTGCAAAGCTATGGACCATGAAGTATTGGATTGCCTTAGAATGATTGCTAAGGTTTAAAGGATGAGTATGAGACAAGAATACCATGAGAAAGATCTAGCAACTGAGATTATGACAGAAGCCTAAAAAGAATCAGAGAAAGTATTGCTACAGATGAAAGAAATCCTGAATGACCACTGACATATTAGCTTATCAAAGATCTTCAAAGAAAAAGAGTACATTGAAGTAAGAATAGGAGACTTCGACATTGACTGTGTTCTGGATGGGGAAACACAGGTGAATATCCTGACCAAAAGAACTTGAGAAATTCTAGGAAAGCCTACTATGATTCCTTCATTGGGAGGAATAGGATTATTCAATGGAAAGATGATAACCCTATGTGGAAGACTTACCGAGATATCTATGAGTGCTCATGGAAATTCGACAGAGGAAGACTTCGAAGTTTTTAAATTTAGTGAGAACAATGCTCCATTTGATATGTTATTAGGAAACCCATGGATTGAAAAAGATCAGGCTAGAAGGAAAGAAGAATAAGTCTTAGAACAAAATAAGAAAGAGTTAAAATATTTCATGACTAGGAGGATTGCACACTTGATTGAAGAACAGGAGAACCAGGTGAAGCTATTTGGAACCATAAATTTGGATGTTTAAGTTGGAAGAACATTAGAAGACCCACAAAATACTGAAGTACCTATTCCAGGTATAGACAAAGTATTACCCTTAATTTCTAGGAAGGAACCCCAACAACACGAAGTTACTCTGCCTAAAGAAGATAAGAATCAGAATGGAAAAAGGAATTCTGAGATGAAGCTCACTGGAAAGAAGGCCAGAAAACTAAGTAAGAAGAGAGATAAGATTGAAAAGTTACAGAAGGTTCCCGAGGGAACGTCATAGAAGGAAAATTTTCAAAATTGGATCTTCGCCGGAATATCAGAACAACGTCACATGGCACTTCGCCACGGCGAAACAATCTAGCAGTTGGAACAATATAACTGTTCGACCGATGGCCCGAACGGGTAGAAAGGAATTTATGGTGATAAATTTTGCCACCAGACTATTGGGACTGCACCACAATGAACAAAAATGAGTTAACGAAGGGTTCTCTCCTGTTGCAAGAGACTCATTGCTAAGTTATCTATTTATCCCGTCGTGCCACACAACGAGAACACTTTTTCCAATTGTGACTATCATAACTCGCAACATAGTTGATTTCACACAGTGACCACTGCGTTAGTGCCATCTATTCCATTGCATTGAATAGTTACTCTTCGAACCCGAGACATTCAACCATGAGCGTGCATGTCAGACGAGCTTAGCGCTACAGAGTAAATTGTAGAAGAAGTTCTTATTGACCTAATGAATGAAAGAGTAATGTATGAAAGAGCGATGTCTACAAGTATTCAAGCATCATCAACAAGAGGACTAAAAGCCTCTCCATTGACTACTCATGGAGCCGGATCATCTCGACCATCGACATAAAAGAGAACCAAACACAAATATGACCTAGCCAATGCGAAGCTGATCCTGACCATATTGTCGGATTACATCCCACCTCTAGCCGGGGCAGTGACTTGAGATAGTGTGCAAAGAGAAATCGAGTACACCATGGTTACTGCATACCTCCCAAAGGGGATATGTGTAGTTCGATCACAATAGGATAAGATCGCAGCATTGAAGTTCAATGACTTAAACCTCGGAGATCGAAAGAACTATAGTATGTTTACCCCGTATAAATACCTGACCAGGAAAAAGGGGAATAACTCAAAGATAATCCCTCATACGTGTACGATGAACCTCGCGTAGTCCACTTTGTTAAACGTCATGAAAATCCCACACTTTGAAAGGCACCAGGAAGTTAATGCATGTGTCAACTTATTACTTTCATGTTACCATGGCGGATACTTATGGCTAGACTGCCATATCACAGTCGACCCGACGTTGATCCATAGGATCATAAACTTGAGTATGAAAGGACCTGATCCATAGGAGTTCTATCCAGGAAGAGCCACAGATCACGCACTAGCACAAAAAATCAAGGATACATATGGAAATAGAGAAAAGGGAACACGAGGCTACAAGGTAGCCTCCATCTAGAATGGCTCAGTGCACCTCGCTTATCAGTTAATTGCAAGAAAGTTAGTAAGGAAGAACAAACCTATGCAGATCACAGGCTTTGTTGTTGACCTCACAGGAAAGATCATAGAATTTTTACAGATGAACTGGGTGAAGTACCTGGTGCATCAACTGGAGCTAGATTGTCACGAAGCACAGGATCAGGGCTACGAGTTCCACTTTAGCTGGATCCTAATCCTTATCTCCTTTGTTGCCTGGGAGATGTTGGAAGGTGCAACCTTCCCGGATATTGAACCGTTTGAGTCGCTTGATGTGAAGTTCACTACCATTTGGCACTCGAGTGATATGAACAAACAATGGTAGTGGAACGTTGTTTTTCATACCTACTACCTTCGGCTAAAAAGAGCCATAGAAGCAAAACCTCGCATGACTCCTAACACCTTACAGAGATTCCGACCTTTGATGAAGTTCTGTGCAGATTGACACTTCATCTACCTTACAGCGTGAGCCGATGAACATAAGGAGCAGTTGCAGTCATACTACAAGCTCACAGAAGAGGATCTTGAGGAGATCATTAAGGACTGGTCGACAGACCTCCTTGTTCCAGTAGACCCTGTAGATATGTCCAACCCTAACAGCCCTGAAACCGCACATGATACACCCAGACCTAGCAAAACGAAGAAGACCGAAGAGGTCCAAGACCTAAGAAATGCCTCAGGAAAGACTACTTCAATATCACTTAACCGAGGGGGTGAAGAGAAAGAAATAAATCGCACAGGAGATGAATAGAAGCAAGGTGAAGTAACACCGCTGAGAGATGAGACTAATCCCATGAAAAAGAGGAAGGTTTCTCCCCTAAAGCCTTCTTCCTGGAAGAAATTGAGAGCCATTGTGACCAAGATGAAGACCGTGCTTACTACTAATGACTTTGACTTCATCATAGCAGCCCTCAACGACGCTTCACTGGAAATCGTGGAAAAACAAGAAGCTAAGCAGGAAGAAATGTATGACAGACTTAAGGTCAAGTTTCGAGGAGTACAACAGGCCCTTCAGTCCAGCCGCGTAGTGTCCATTGCACCCTTTTCATCAGGAGAACTAGATTTGGGGGATGAGCCATCCCAACTTCGTCGATTAGTTGATGCGGTCAAAGCTCGTCTTCGTCATGCACAAGAAGAAGCAGAACAAGCTACCCAGACCTTGAAGCAAGTACAAGGCGACATTTTAGAACAATGTAGAATTGAAGAACAGGAGAAGGTTGCTCTCCAGGCCAAGTTTGAAGCATAGAAAGCACAGATCCAGCAAGAGAAAGAACAGTTGCTCACAGAGCATCTCGTAGTAAAAGAAGCAATACACATAGCCCTCCACTCTATGACAGGCTTAGAGTTACAGGATGAAGACTGAGTCACGTGTCAATTAAAGCAGCTCGTAGAATCTTTCTAGTAGCTACAACAACGAATAACATATTTAGAGCTCTGCACTATACCTGGCACCCTGCAGGATGTAAGGTACCAAAGGGAAGCAACTACTCGAAGTGCAATTGAAAGAATAAAATTCCTTGCCCTGGAATGCAAGAAAATGAGTGATCGCAATGCCCAAATGTATGAACAACTCACTGAGGATCCATAATTGAAGGCACTAGAGTCACATCTCCAGGAAGTGAAGTATCAAGAAGAGACAATACAGACGCAGTTGAAGCCCCTGTCAGCTGTGGAAAGAATGAAGCGATCCCAAGAGCAGTGCACTTCCCAGCAGCAGGTCTATACTATTCAGAGCAGAGTTATGGAAGTAAATCAGAGACTCCAACCTGTACAGGACGAGGCTTACCAACTGTTCATAGAAATTGAAGGCTGAGGAGCGAAACTGGAGCAAGTTGTCACTGCAACTGAACAACGCCTCAAAGGACCTGCCAACGAATCAGTCATACAAGAGTTCACTGAACATGAGTTCGTAGCATAGAAACAAGTCGAAGCATCTCGAGCCAAGCTCAAGGCTTTTGAAGTAGAAATAGTCAGATCAGAGTGACTCGAGACGAGTCACAAGTGAGTTTTCGGGGCATGTTGTCCCTTGACCAAGTTTTGAGGATTTTTGGTCATGTTTGACCTAATTTTGGGACTTCGACAGGCTGTCTAAGGTGGAGTGTAAGATGAAGAGGATATTGTAGGACCTCGGCCCCCTTTTAGGGCCCTTTTGGGATTTTGGATTGTATAACGGGTATGGGAATGTCGTCCCATGGGTTCACCCATGACTAGGCCTATTTTGTATGTATAAATAGATATCTAAGTGATGTAGGAAAAGGCTAGTGTGCTAAGTGCTAAACAATGGCTGAGTGCTAGAGTTGGATCTATGTGATCAAGGGTTGTAAGTTCTTTGGTGCATACTGTTAACTCCCAAAGTCAAACCGTCTTCTCGGTTGAACTTTGTAGAGGATTTCCTAAACTAGTGGTCACATGCATGCTCAACTAGTTTTCTATTTTCATATTTCAATAAATTTCTTGATACTTGGTTTATTCAAAGGATGCAAAAAAGGAGACTTTCGGTGGTTTGGGCGAGCCCTCGACGTGCTCATTAACCACCGAAAACGTTTTATTTCGTCAGCAAGAAGGCCGATTTGAAATTCAAAACAACCGCCGAAAAGGTTTGATCGAGAAAAAAGAAAGCTCGTGCTTTCGCACGAGCCATGTGTCAAAACACCGAAATGATTGAAGATTCAACC
>JASDQU010100418.1:563467-600488 GCA_032191745.1 Picea mariana
AGCATGCAATAAAAGAAAAATCAAAGATCTACCAGATTTTGAGGAAATATCCCTTGTATCATGTATACAGTTTTATTTTCTATTTTTAGTTAAAACCTGATCCATGTTTTTAGGATCAGAAGTTATTTTGTAAAACTTATAAATATCAGAACAAATGATGAACCCA
Organism: Picea mariana; assembly: GCA_032191745.1. Taxonomy (NCBI): domain Eukaryota; kingdom Viridiplantae; phylum Streptophyta; class Pinopsida; order Pinales; family Pinaceae; genus Picea; species Picea mariana. The sequence goes on from JASDQU010100418.1 coordinate 563,634, forward strand.
GGGTTTGATTTTGGATGGAATAACTGGCTATTGTATTCATCTTTCCTCATGCTAATATAGATCACAGTTTTCTCTCAGTCTTGATATCAGATCCCATTCTCTCTTTCCCTGTATCAGTTTGGTTCAGCTCTGAATGTGAATGTTTATTTCCATTGTTCAGCTCACAAATTGACTCAGTTTCTTGCATGTCTCTCAAGCCCTACTTTGTATTGGTTTGGTTACATGATTTCTTCATTCACCTTTGATGCTTAAACACTGATAAATCAATTCTTGAGAGCACTGTTTCATTTGTTTACATGTTGAATGTCTGAGTGTTGTACTCTGGTTTAGTCATCCCATTGATCCATCTTGATAAAAAACATAAAAAACATTGAGTTCTTAAGTTACCAAGCACCTCTGGTCTGCAACCACGGAGGGTTTCTTGGAGAGATAACACATACTGTGTGAGACTTGCAGAGCTAAGTGCAAGTCATTGTAAGAGACTGTAGAAGGTTGCATGCTTAGATCTACTCAGGGAAGGAGGATCTAGCGAGCTGCATAAATATCCTAGCCTTTGCGAAGTATAGTTTTTGAGGATCTGTGCATGTAACCTATTTAAGAATCTAATAAAGAAGACAAAGAGTTGGTGGACGTAGCCCCAGGGTGGGGGTGAACCACGTATGTGTTGTGCTACTCTGCTTTGTGTGATGTGTTGATCTGTTTATATGTTAACATGCTTAGTGATTTAATATATATGAATGATCTATTGATGCTTAGTGCTTATTGGATGGATGTTAGATCTGAATTATATACATGTTCTTAGTGCTTGAATATGTTGAGATTTGATCTGTTTCGTCATGCTAAGTGTTGTGAGATGCTAGATCTGATTGAATACTGTGATGCTCTGTAATTAGGGTTTAACTGCGTTGTAACTAAGAACTAAATATCAATGAATGTTAACCGCTGAGTGCCTTGATTAGAATCACAGATCTGTGTCCTAGCTAAGGTTGCATGCACTGGATTCCTGCAACCACCCCTACCTCTACCTCGGGTGAGACTTCATCTGCTTCACAGGTGCTGTTGAAAGAGTTGGTAGTTAGGGTTTTGTTGGTGCGTTGTTGTAGCGTTGAACCCTAGGTATGCACCTATGCCAACAAAATAAAAGTGAGTTTTTTTCAAATTTGTTTCTACGGGAGAGATCCCTTGGAATCTAGTTTTTAACTCAATTTGAATCACTCGATTTGGATCTCAAACAAAAAATCTATGCCCAAAACATTGAGTGGATGTAGAGTAGACAACTCACGAACATAGTTAGTGTTGGAATACTGAGAGCAGGGGGGGTGAATCGATATTAGTAATTTTAATACTTTTTAACCACAATGTGTATTGTTTACTTTATGAGAATATTACCAATAACATTCAATATGAGCAGTATACATAAGAAATGAACAATAAGAAACCATGCATAAACACAATACACCAATATTTTACGTGGAAACCCAATGTGGGATAAAACCACATAATTATTTTCTTATATTGTCAAAATAAGTAAATTCACAGGAAGTGTTATCACATAGAATTGCTAAGGTCAATAAATCTTTTGGTTTTTATTTTATTTCGAGCCATAGGTGTTCATTAATTTTTAGGTTTTATGTACCTTTTTCTATATTCATTTTTTAATTTTTGGTATAAATAAACTAAGGTTAGTTTTGGCTTCGGTCTAAAGAGTAATTGGGTCATGCCTTGCTATCATAATAGTTGGATAAAACCTTCATGATTCACATCTTTCCATTCCTCCATCATCACCCTGACATGTCACTTCCTCCATGCTGTACGACGACCCCTCTTGTCACCTTTACCCGTTAAGATGTCAAATCAAATCTGATTTGTATGCTGCCAACTCACTAGGAGAGTCCACAACGCTTTCAAAGGTACACCATTCATTCATATCCATCATTTCATTTATGGGTCGTGTAATCTGAATATCTCCTTGTTTTCAGAGTTTATTTTTTAAACCATATCCAGGGATTATGTCATAAATATTTTTAACCGTTTTCTCCAAGTGGATGAATTATTTTCAGCTCGGCGCTGCGAACTGGTGCTACATACAGGTGCTACAAATGCGGCGCTACAAAATGGATAAAGAAGACGAGTTAGAGGTTGGGCTACTTCCAGACACCATTGTGTAACCTCAAAGATACCAGCTTTCAACTCAAGTCCATGAGGTACTCCATGAGAAATTTCACCTTATTTGAAGGTCAGGAAAGGGTTTGTTAGATGTTTTTTCCTTTTGGGCACTACGAACTAGTGATGGGCACTTCAAACTATCTTATTTACTTGTTGAAAAGTTCCCAAAATCATTTTGATGTGCTATGAAACTTGTTCATTGAACCTTAAGTATCCTTGGGATTAGGCTACCTTTCCCTCCCATCCATTTCGCCTACTTTGCTTATCTTTCCCAAGTGTTGCTGCCTTGGTGTTGCGAACTCTGTGAAACAAGCCCACCATTGCAAACCCTCTGTTCCAACACCTTCTGTGAAATCTTGTCTTCAACAATTTCATCAATTGAATTACACCCCTATCTGGTCTGCAATGTAAAAATTTTCACCTATGAAGTCAACCTGAGTTTTGCAAAGAATAGTGATGTGGTGAACAAGACCTGTATTGCAACGATCTGTTCTGATATACCTCATGATATTTTTATTAGTTTTCCCCTCATCTTCCTAACTGAAAGATACCTAGTCTTATTCCTGGAGGTCAAATGATCTGAGAAACACAGAGGTTTTATACAGGACTAGCCTATTGGGAAAGTTTATCCATTAAAACCCTAATCTTTTGTTTTCCTTGTTTTACCTCTAGAATCATTAAATCTCGTGGTAAGGTTTTCTGCAATCAACATTAATGGATACTCCACAAAAAAGGAAGGCTCAGAAAGGAGGGGGAATTGTGAGAACAAAGCCCTATGGTATGTGACTTTTTGATTCTAAACCCTTAATTAGGGAAGTTTTCCAAAGAGTAGGCTGCATTAATTTTCGTCAAAAAATGCAGAGGGGGCACCCAGAGGTGGCTAGGGAGTTTTCCCTTAATTTTGATGGGACCAAAACTAAGGTTGGGACATTGGAGTTTGAGGTATCTGAATTATCCATCTCAGCAACAAATGATATACCTAACACTGGTGAGATATGGTTCAAGTCCATGACCCTGAATGCTTCTTTCTCTAAGGAATTCCTCAAACCAAAATACTAAGGGGACAATTTTTCAAAGGGAGTGCCCAGGAACCATATGCTAGAGGGTTTTGATAAGATGTTGAAGGTGATTCAAAGATATTTCACCTGTGAAGGGAGATTTAACATGATATATCAATACCATATAAGGATTCTGCTACACTTCACAGGAAAGGATGCCATGAATCTACCTTTCTACCTATTTAGAAGTATTGGAAAAATGTCTGACAGGGTTCAAGCTAAATCAAAAGTAATTGATACAAGTGTCTTCCATTAAGGAATTATAAAGTTGTTGGTGATGGAGGAATTGAGAAAGAAAAACATGGATTGGGAAGCATTCGTTACCTCTTCACACTTCCAGCTAAATGTTGCTCCCACTCCACAGTCTAAATTGCAAATCCCTCTTCATATTGAAAATATTGTAAATTCCCAAGTGAACAAGAAAAGAAATGGCACTAATACTAGTAGAGATGATAAAGCCACAAAGGATCATGAATAAGAAGGACCTTCATAGTTTTCCCAGAGAGAATCTTCACCTATGCTAGATTCCAGTCTAGTAGGGGTTCTTTCAACTAAAGCTACAGGTTTGAGAGGAATGAAGCTGGTATTTTCTTCACCCAATGCAACTGACAAGGTTAACGCTGGGAGGCCTCTTACTAGAGTAGCAACCAAGAAAGAGATCCTTGTGAAAAATGATGCAGTAGGAGTTTCATCCTAGGGGAAAGGTAAATCCATAGCTACTGAAAATCCTGTTGTAATCATTGACATCACCACTCCTCAAAAGGAGAACAATCATACTTTTAAGAGGATCAAAAGACAACTTAAAGAGGCAAGGGCTGAAGTTGAAAATCATACTTGCGTATATATTAATTAGATCAACAAAATCCTTCTTCTAATGTATATAAAAAAATGAATATCCCTTTCTAATTGTTGTTCATAACAATCACCATTCAATATGAATTAAACACATACATACATTTGTTTCATGAACTTGAACACAAAAATGAAAGAACCTCCATCTGCATTTCAAAACACCAACTAATTGAATGTCTTCAATTAAATATACCAAATAATGGACTAGAGTATCCATAAAACTAGTATGTAACTTTTTCTCAAAATACAAACAATTTTCACTATTTCATTATGCCATGTGGGTGATCCATCTAAAGTCAAGAGACCCTAATTAATAATTATTATTTAGTAATTTCATATAAAAAATTGACATAATTATAGTTGATATTTTGACAGATATCCTCGATGAAGATAAACATATACTCTTAAATGAAAAAATATTAGAAAACAACAACCAAGTACAAATGCAATAAATCCTGGTAATATAAATATACTAAATGTTAGCAATCATTTATAACGACCCACCTATTGAGCTTGCAGGGCATTACCTCATTATGAAGGTACGTGATTTATTCAATAATTATCAATAATGCTCAATTCAATAATAGGCCTCTGCTATCCTTGGGCATGGAGCTTACTAATTGGAACAATATACCTTCTATCCAAATAGAAATAGTAAGCCCCCCTCCCTTCATCACATGGTATGACTCAGTTATATATTGGTAATCCCTCCCCTCTATTATTCAAATAAAACAACTTCAATCGCGGTGCATTACATAGATGTACAACATAACAAACTAAGACACGAAAGTCATTATGACTAGATCAAAGATGTCTAAAGAAATTAGATATTTTTATTCATCCAAAGAACTTAGTGGTGGATAATTCAACACCGCGCTTTGCTCATAGATGCAACACACATCTCAAGGAATTGTCGTCCAACAAAAAATAAAATTATTTATTTATATCGGATAAAGGCATCTCATGTGTAATAAATTATTCCACTCTAATCCCTTGCAACAACTAGATATAATGTTGATAATCTTCACCAATAAAATCAAACTTTAAAATTAATAGATGAAGTCATGCATGTGCTTGTACCTTGTTCATGCATTTTTCAACCAGTTCGGGAAGTTGGGATTTCACCTTGAATCCACTGAAATTTGATCTGTCCATTCTCCTTCCCTTGAAAAATTCCAATGGATGGAAGCTCATCTTTTGCAAGCTTGCATCGATTCCAACCAACACTACCAAATACCACCCCAGTTGTAGATTAATACACATTAAAGTACCTCGGTGTAGGGGATTGAAAATTTCTCAATTATTTCTTGAGAAAAAGGAAAAGAAGAACATGGATATTTACATCATGTGGATATAAGAATGTCTGGTACATAATATCTTCATGTCCAACGCACTCGAAGTTGTAATCTACACCTCCATCCGATTTTTCTTGTATCACCTGCGAGAAGGTTGACCTCTTGGAACTTACATGATCTCGTAAGGATATATGTAATACCCCTGTTTCCCCCAGTTTATAAATATAACTATAACTGGCCAAGAGACTATGGAAGACTAGATATGTGTGAATGTTTGATTTGATGAACGTTTGTATAAAATGGTCAATGTATGTATTTTATGTTATTAATAGAAAATGGATAAGTGTTGCATAACTGCTGAAAAGGGGGGGTTTGCCAAGATAGACCATGGATGCTATGAGAGATATGGTGAGGGAAACCAAGAATGGTTGAGATGACCCTCACCAAACCAGTACCTTACTGGATGCAATCGCTCAAAAATCCCCTGACCCAAAAATGAATTACCAGTTAGGCTAGTAGTTGGAAGCACCTCCTAAAGAGTTAATGAGGAGATGGGGCAGGGTACCCATCTGTAAGGCTTCCAGACCTGACCATGAGTTGGGGATTCAGAAACACACAAGCTTGTTGAGGAAGGAAAGACAGGAAGTAATTCGGGGGACAAAGGCATATCTGCAAGCAAGCAGAGTGGAGAAAAAGATCTCCAAAAGAAAAGAGAGCGATTTTCAACTCTAGAGTTGAAAGGAAAACTGAGAAGAAAGCTCGTTCTGGGTGCAAGAAGCCATGGGAAGGATTTTCTCTACAAGTTGATAAACGAGGTTGATGAGTGACTATAGAAGTACCCGTGCATACCTCCTTGCTTGGTATAGAGAAAATTGATTTCCAAGATCCAGTGGGAGGAGGATAGTAACCTCCATCCCTGACTATCGTTGAGCAAGGAGAAAGAGTCTCTCTCAGAGCATCATGGTCTAGCTCAAGGGTGGCTAGTAGTAATTCGTCAGGAGTGGTTGTGCCTATGGTTGGGTGGAAACAGGAACCCCTTTCAGTAGTCACTTCACGGCTTCCAGTTTCTGATAAGTATCTTCATACTCTATGTATTGAAATGGAATTGATGGTTGAATGTTTTTGTTTATGGTTAAGTTTTACAGTGTTTGAACCATTATTATAAATGATCATTTTCTTCTGTAAAATGCAATATTTACATGGTATTCTGTTTTCATTAGTTTAACAACTAGAGAGCTATGGGACGTGATTCTATGAGTAAGTCTAAGTATAGGCTATAGTTTCTGCACTGGCTAGATATTTTCGAAGGGGACTTTTCCCCAAGATGGAATTTGTAGTGAAAGAGTCAAGATAGGTTTAGCCAGATTATTTCAGTGTTTTCTACCTCTCGAATTCCCTTTGCGAGAATACTAAGTTCAAATTCAGTGGAAGTAGGGTGCCTCCATCAAACCCTTCACCTATATGACCAAGGGCGCATGCCTAGGTCCTTAACCAATTCATGGCTAAGATATCAGTGTGTATCCCATGAGAATTTTTGGAAGACCCTTGTGACTAAGGTTTGGGAACCCTGTGCTAGGCCTGAAAGGAGATAAGTCTTTTTGGCTTCAGAACTCTGGGAGTTCGAAGCTTCAGGGTGTTACTACCTTACCATTTGAAAACCAACCGAAGTCAAATTGTCGACACGGTCAACCACAAGGTTGACCAATGTCTAGTGGTTTCCCTAACCATGGCAGAATAGACATGTTCCAACGTTAAACCCTAACTCACTCACCAATCGTGAAGTAACACGAGTTGTATATCCAAGGGTATTCAGGAGTTTCCCTGGTCATTGGATCTATGCCGAAGTCAACTATGACAATGATCACTTCGGGGGAACAACAATGTCATGACCCCAAATTCCCCGAATGTCAGTGTTGCGAAGTAATGTGGATCGACGATCTAAGGACCCTTTGGGATCCCTCTCAACTGTTCGATCATCCAAGAATAAGGAATTATGTAAAACACTTTGGCGAAGTCCTACTCTGGGAGGAAAGGAGTGTGGAGCAGGTAGAAACCCCCGAACATCGAAGTTATGAATTAATGTGAGCCATAGATTCATGGTTCTATGTGGGCACACCTCGACCATGTTGTTGATTGTAGCTTCATGAGACATTCTCCAGGTCGTTCTCCTCTGGAGTGAGTTGAGACGATATGTATGAGAGTGCTCATGTGATGAGTGTGTCCTTTTCCTATGGACTAAGTTGATATGATTTGTGAGAGAGCCCATGTGTTGGGTGTGCCCATGTGATGGGTGTACGTCAGACTCTGGACTCAGTTGTGATGACGTGTGGTCTCTTGTATACTCCTTTGGACTGAGTTGAGATGACTTGAGATGGTCTCATGCCGTGTAATCCTCTGGACTGAGTTGATTCAGCATGAGATGTTCTTATGCCTTGTACTCCTATGGACTTAGTTGAGTAAGCTTGAGATGGTTCTCCAGATGGTACTCTCGTGGACTCAGTTTAGTTAATATGTTGAGAGAAACATCCATGTGGGTGAGCACAGGTGGACGTGTCCCTAGTGGCTGAGCACTAGAGGATGTGTGAGATCCCTTGATATTTTTAGAGAGTGAGACTTTGGTAAAAACCTAATTGTGTTGTAAAGGGTACAAGTCGTCCCCACCATGCAAATATAATTAATATTGTGTAATTATTAATTATATTTTAAGTTGTTTAAGTTGGCCCTATTGTGTCAATAGACACATCTATTTGATGTAATAGGATTTGTATAAATAAGAGATAGATCCCCATTGTGGATCATCTCTCTCACTTGAAAAACGCATGGTCTGAAATTATGAGGACTGAAGTGCACACTTTTCTAGGCACTAATTTTCTCATTCATAGAAGCGCCCTCTTGTGTGCTAGGGTTTGGTGGTGGATCTTCTATTGGAAATATAAGAAAAGGATTGCTTGGTTTTTCCCTTGGTTTAGAAGGGTTTTCCCAGGATATTTCTGGTGTCTTTTGTGCATGGATATTCTTCTTGTGATCTTGGTTTACTGCAGCTATTGTATTGTTGTTGCAGTCATTGTTTATGGTTAAGTTCATGATAAATTTAAAATAAACTACATGCTTGAGATAACCAACAAAAATTAAACATGGTATCAGAGCAGTCCTGAATATGATCACGTGCACAGTAAATGAAGGCAGTCCATGGACATCTAAAAGCTATCATACCCCTGTTGTTGGTGTAAGGAGAGGGATGAACCCTCACTTAAATTCTGTGGTGAAGTTTGAGGCTGGTTGCTGGTCTATTACTAATAATCCTTGGTCGAGCCTTGATTAAGGGCTTAAAAGCTAGCCGAGCATTGTTTAAGGTGGTTAAAGGAAAACCACAACATGAAGAAGTCTATCTAGGGCTGTCGTAGAAGAAACCATAATAACTGACTTAAAACAAAATTGCAGACCAATTTTTTAAGGGAGATATGAGGCCGACTATGAGGCTGAATGTGTGACAAAATTTTATGGTAGCACTGAGTGGATTTAAGGCAGACTAAGGGAAGATCTGAGGTGCATATTTGAAGTGAATCTTAGGAATAAATTCTGAGATAAATTGCAAGCCAAGTCTATTGTAGTTTTCTGAAGTATATTTCAAAAAAATTATAATAGTTTTGAGGCCAAAATGATTGACATATCTGAGGCACAAATCTGAGTGGGTTAAGAGGCAAATTTTAAAGAATTAAGGTAATTTCTGAGGCAGCAAAAAGGTGACTCCTGAGGAAACAAACTAAAGATATCTGAGGCTATAAGGGAGGATCTAAGGCTTTTCCTATAGTAGATATTAAGGTCAAACTAGAGGCCTATTCTGTGACAGTCATGAGACTAATTCTAAAGTCTTTCCTAAAACAGTTTTGAAATAATTCTAAAGCAGTTTGTGTGGTAAATATTCTATAGGCTGAATTTTCTGAGGCAATGAGGCATACCTCATACAAAATCTGAGGGAAAAGTTTGGAATCATCTCCTGCATAACCAAGTGAATATTTAGAAACAACTAAAGACTCATATTGGGTACAAATTTCAGTTTTTGCTAGAGGAAGTATACTAGCAAATTTCTAATTCTAAGTTTGAAGAATTTTTGAGGTAAATTTTTGAAACTTGTTTCAAGAGCGATCTTTGGTGTGAATTTTGAGTGTGGGATATAAGTGCACCTTATGAAATCTCTAGTGGACATCAAGGAGACTAGAATTGCAACTAGTGATGTGCAAGGTTTCAATCCCTTGTCACTATGAGACTAGACTTGTAGCTAGTGATGTGCAAGGTTTCAAGCCCTTGTCACAAGGAGACTAGACTTCCAGCTAGTGATGTGTTTTGAGCCTCTAAATTGACATCCCCACTACCATATTATACTCCTCATCTATACCTTTTTAGCTTACCTAAGCCTGGATAAATGACAAAGAACACTACCATTAGCCATTGATGAAGTCATAAGGTAAAGTATAATTAATTCATGCATTTTTGTGGTTTATTGAGCTAGGAGACTAAATGTTTCATGTACTAATGTTTCAATTTTCCATGTATAAACTTTGACCTCTAGATGAGTCTATCCTTTCTGTACCATCTCATCCATCTAGTACTTATGCGCCAGATTGCCACTGTCCGAATCTAGTACCAAGCACACCTTCCATTCAGATCCGGTACCGAATCTCACCTATTGCGATCCGGTACCAACGATCGCAGACTGTCGCAATCTGGTACCAACGGCCGCAGAGTGTCACGATCCAGTACCAACCATTTGTTCACTATTCGGATCCAGTACCATTTACCGAATCTCACCTGTCACGATCCGGTACCGATATAGGAAGCAAAATATACCAAGTTTAGCTCCAAATCGTACTAAAGATAATTGTTGGATGTTTGCTGAATCATTAAAGCTCTAGCAAGGTTATGATAAGATTGTTTGTCTATTGCTTCATCCTCATACACTTTGTGTCATGAGGATGAATCTTAAAATATGTAACCGAATATATAAATTTGACAATTTACTGATTTGCTAAAGATTTCACCTCCTTGTGTTTCACAACTAAGACTATTTAAATAGTCATGGCAAGGATGGTGGAGGTAGTAGAGAGTTAGCATAACACAGTATGTGAAGCAGCGTTACATATTGTAGAACACATTCTGAGTTGAAGTTTAATAGAAGGATGTCAATTATTTCCAGGTATTGATCATTTATGAATGAATGTGAGTTGAGTTGTTAGCATAGTTTAATTCTATGTTTTGAAATTTAAGTAAGAGGAATGTGTGGATTGGAAGAAAGATTACTGTAGACTCCAGTCGCTGACCTGTTGAAGCAGCAAGGGCCCACCGCCCAACAAAGGTCAGCATCCTTATAGATTAGTTTTAGTAGTTGATTTCAATAGTATATATGTTAGATTAGCTGAATCTTAATTCTTTCAGATGATAGCAGTATAGTTTAGACTAGGATTTCGATCATACGATTGTTTGGAGATCTTTACTTACTCTGTTTTGCATATGTTCTGTTTCTGCTTTTATGAAGTTGATTTTTTTTCATGGACATAAATGTTGGCAGCAGTAGTCAAACATATTTGGAGGAGAACTAGTGAAGTTTACAATAGCACATTGTGAGCCACAACATACTCAGTATATTGAGTATTGAACTACCCATGCTATGTCTTGATGATTGATGTGTGTTTTCCCTTTTAGAAGTGTGATGGCATAGTTAATTTTCTGGGTCAGATAGCAGAGTTGATCTGTCGAAATAACTCCATCTCATACTTGCATGTGCCATAATGGAGTAGATAGCCTCTCTGTGAAAGACAACCAAAGTGTGTTTTGATTTGCTAGTTTGTCTTATTTCCAGCATGCTTAATCTAGAATAGTTCTATACTCATGACATTAGAATTACCTTTCTTACTGGTGTCTTGTAACTCTGTTGATTACGAATCCTAGATTGACAATTAATGAGTGCATTATACTAAACATATAAGTAGCACACCATTTTGGCGCCATTGCCGGGGAGTTTCAAATGGTAGGAAGTGATTTTTAGCTTAGATTATTTGCATAGTTTTTGAATGATTTCAAAGGCTTCTTGAGGGAGGAGGATAAAATGTTTAAGACATGAGTGAAGAGCCATGCGACCACTAGAGTGGGGTTCTCCGAAGCCAGGTTGCATTCTTACCTTCTAGATGGAATTAGGCTTTCAATTCAGTTAAGAATCAAATTTCCATTTTATGCATAGATATAGAGATAATAAGGGTAGATTTGCAAGCTCTAAAGATTCAAAAACAACCCCCCCCACTAATCCAACTGACACTGGTGCAGGAAAAATTCCACCAGGAGAAAGTTCAAGGGGAGCCAGCAAGGCTCCAGAGGAAGAACCTAAAATAGAAGAATCAACATTGGTGTGGGCAGAACGTGAATCTGCTGAACATTCAAGAGACACACAAAATCTAGTTTTTGAACCATCTATCAGTGGAATGGCAGAAGAAGAAGGAAATGCAACCACTAAAACTGATACCTTCGGGTTTCCAATCTTGGATATTTCCAGAAACATCGACATGAAGAATATCCCACTAACATCATTACCCACTTTCAGAGGTATGTCAACTGAAGATCCATATTTATTTTTATTCGAGTTTGACATATTATGTAGAAGCTATAACTACTCAAACGATGCCCAAAAACTTAAGCTCTTTCCTGCTACAATGAAAGATTCATCCTTAAGATGGTTCATGAGATTAGGAGAAAATACAATCCTCTCTTGGGATTAGATGAAAGACACATTTTTATGGAAATACCAAGATTATTGTAAGGATAATGCTAAAAATGACATTTTTAAAATGAAGCAAACAAAAGATGAAAGCCCTGAAGACTACTTAGAAAGGTTCTTATACAACTACCAGAAATCAAAATTATTCACCACAGACCCAGCTGTAGTAAGAACAGTATTTTTGAAGGGTATTAGAGATGACTGCATAGAAGTTTTAAATTTGTTAAGTTTAGGAGATGTGCACCAAAATCCTTTTGCAGAGATTGCATATTACTGTAGAAGATACTCAAGAGGACAAGCTAAAACAAGCAAAGCACCAAGAGATTCTTTTAGCAGAAATACAAGACAAAGCTCAGGAACTGTCACCATAATTGAGTTAGGAAACTTATTAGAAAACTTTAAAACATACATCTTGAGCACAATCAGTAACTAGTTAGATACCCTAAAACTGAAAAAGAAACAAGAAGAAGAGATTGTTTTAGCAATCTTCTGTCCTAGATGCTGAAAGAGGCATGGTGAGAAAGAATGTCCATTAAATGTCATAGAAATCTGTAGCCTGTGTACATTAGAGCACCCCACATATGAGTGTCCAAATTTTCTTGAACTACAAGCCATGTATAGGGGAGGAGGTGTCCCACAAGAACAATCATACCCTTCCAGAAGACCTTGGAGAGCACAAAACCCCAATGCATTTTATGACCCTAATGCACAATATCAATAGCAATAATGGGGTCCTTCCCCAATGACCTATCCACAATGGACACCTCAGTAAGCTCAAACTCAACCTTGGCAACGAGGTTAGAGGGGGCATCTGTATGGAAATCCCTCTTACCCTACATATCCACAGTATCCTGCAAAAATTTCCCAATTACTACCTGGATTCAACCCACCACAGATGCAAGCTTTACTCCCACCTCCTATACAGCAATAATTTACAACCCCCTTGAACCCTAACCAGCAACAGCAAGCACCTATGAATGTCAATCAAAATCCACAAAACCAAGCTGCCCACAACCCTCCGAGACCAACAACAATCCCTGCCCAGCCAATCCCTAATCCCAATAATCGACCCACCCACCCTGTGAAAAATACAAAAGTTCAAACCTTTCCCACCTATGAAATTCAACTACGATTAGGGAAAGCTGTAAATCAATCAAATCCTACAATAATAATTTAGGAAGAAAATGATAATCATTTTGAGGAAGAAAACACTCAAACCACCCCTGTAGAAGAAGAGACTTCCCCTCCTATTCCAATCACTTCTCAGTCTGTACAAGTACCTCAACAAGTTAATCTTCCACCCTACCTCAAAAGACTATTAGTAAAGAAACCTGACCCACCCTTGCATAAAGATATATAGGATGAATTACGAAATGTATGTATAAAAATGCCTCTGTTGCAAGCCATTAAGGATATCCCCATATATGCCAAAATCATAAGGGATCTTTGCCTTAAGAAAACAAGAAGGAAGAAGAAGGAACCTCCCCTTTTTCAGGTGGTGGGACAATTATCTGAATTTATTTCTGAAATGCCATAGAAATATAATGACCTTGGAAACCCAGTAGTCACTGTTGAAATTAATGGTATTTCTTTACCAAACACACTCATTGATTTGGGTGCAGCAATTAATGTAATGCATTTTGACACTATGCAAAAGCTTCAAATCAACCAGTTAAGACCAACCCAAACCATGATAGAGTTGGCATATAAGTCAGTCATTAGCCCTGCAGGAAGTTTCGATGATGTCACAGTCACTCTAGCTTCTTGGGAATATCCAGTAGACTTTCTAGTCATCTACTCTAAATCAACCTCCAAACTAGGACACCCTGTGGTTCTTGGTCATCCTTGGTTGGCCACAGGAGATGCCTTTATCAGTTGTCGGTCTGGTGAGATGACTATATCCAATGGCATACATAGCCAAAATCTTGTCCTCTTCCCTCCTACCCAACCAACATAGGAGATACCTATCTAGTTAGAACACCCTTATGGAGAAGAAAATTGCATCAGAACCCTGTTAACACTTTAACAGGTAAGAGGAATGCAAGAACAATCGGATGAACACGTCTTAAGTTTATTTTGGCTGATACAAATTGTATTGAATACCCGAGGTGTTTTGCAGAATTGTCACACATTTTCAGTTCTAAATTTCAACAAACCTGGCACCCTGATATCACTCAATTATATACTTTATCACCAGCTTCCTCAGAGAAGGAAGAAAGTACTGAACATGTTGAGATTAGCCCAGGAAAACCTTTGTATATCAACTCTAGTTTGGAACCAGAACAAAAGACACAAGTAATTGAAATGCTCCAAAGACAATTTGATGCCTTTGCATGGGATTATGTAGACATGAAAGGCATTCACCCCGACACATGCACACATCATATCTACACTAATGACCAAATCAGACTAGTTAGACAGCCTTAGCGAAGGATGAATCCAACCCTTAAAGATATTGTAAAAGAGGAATTGCAAAAACTCCTTCAAGCCAATCTCATATACCCCATTTCAGATAGTCAATGGGTGTCTCCACTTGTCATAGTTCCCAAGAAAAATGGTAAGTGGAGAATACGTGTAGACTTCAGGGAGTTGAACAAAGCCACCCATAGGGGTTATTTTCCCTTACCATTTATTGATCAGGTGTTGGATACCTTGTCCGGAAAGAAGTATTTTTCGTTCTTGGATGGGTTTAGTGGTTATAACCAGATACAAATAGCACCCAAAGACCAGGAGAAGACCACTTTCACCTACCCATGGGGAACCTATGCTTATAGGGTTCTTCCTTTTGAACTTTGCAATGCCCCAACCACTTTTCAAAGGGTTTTTCTAGCCATTTTCTCTGACTTGACCAATGATTGTGTGGAAGTCTACATGGATTACTTTACAGTCCATGGAAAAGACTTCTAGGAAGCTTTGACTAGTTTAGAAAAAGTCTTGATTAGGTGTAAGGAAACTAATATTTCCCTATGTAATGAAAAGTCAAAAATGTTGCTCACTGAAGGTATTGTTTTGGGACATCACATCTCTGGTTCTTGAATGAGAGTTGATCTGGCAAAGATTCATATTATCACACAAATCAGAATACCTTCCTCACAAAAGGAAGTTCGTAGCTTTTTAGGGCATGCAGGTTACTATAGAAGATTCATTCTGAATTTTACAAGCCTAGCTACCCCTTTATTCAAATTATTATCTAAAGAAGCTGAATTCAAGTGGGATGATGAATGCCAAATATCTTTTGAGATTCTAAAATAGAAATTGTCAACTACCCCTATATTAAGAGGACCAAATTGGTCCCTTCATTTTCATATTTGTACTAATGCCTCAGACATAGCTCTTGGGGAAGTTCTTGGACAAAGGGAAAATCAAATGCCTTATGCTATTTACTTTGTTAGTAAAAATCTGTCTCCAACCGAAGTTAATTATACGGTCACAGAAAAAGAATTGTTAGTTGTGGTCCATGCTATCAATAAATTTAGACACTATATTACAGGATATCAAGCTTTTGTACACACTGATCATTCAGCCATCAAATTCTTAATGAACAAACCTGTAACAAATCCTAGAGTTACAAGATGGTTGTTATTATTACAAGAGTTCAATATCAACATTATTGATAGACCTGGTAAGAATAATCTTATGGCTGATTTCTTATCTAGAATGATTCATCTGGGAAATAACGCACTAGTAGAAGATAACTTTCTTGATGAAAATTTGTTTGCTATTTCTACATTCACTCCTTGGTATGCAGATGTAGCTAACTATCTTGTGACAGGGAAGATGCCTCAGAAATTGTGTCCTAGATAAAAATGGAAAGTAATCCAACTAAGTGCAAACTATATGTGGCACGATGATTGTCTCTACAAAACAGGACCAGATTTGGTAATCAGGAGATGTGTAAGGGAAGATGAAATTCATGATATCTTGCAAGCCTGCCATGATGGTCCTTGTGGAGGAAACTTCGTAGACAAGAGGACTGCTTACAAAGTTCTACAATCTTGATGCAGGAGCATCTCTCCACACAACCAGCTAGCCCATGTCAGCTCATGCATTCAATGAAGAGAGGCACAGCTCTCATTTCAAATTTAAACTTGAATGTAATTAAATGAATGTAAGGTTGTTGAGCCATAAAGTCGTGCCTTTGCGCAGGCATTAGAGTAGATAGCCTTGAATGTTTGTAAGGCTGAAATCTAGATTTGATTATGGACTAGACAGCCCATTCAATGTAATTGAATAGGGTAGGTGAGTTGGAGGGAAGAGCTCAAAGAGCCCCCTCATGTAAGAGATCGGGAGACCTTCTTTGTATTAGTAGAGAGAGAGAGAGAGAGAGAGAGAGAGAGAGAGAGAGCATAGAGAAGGAGAGAGTAGAGAAGGAGCCGAGACTCTGTTGCAAGTCCGAGCTCAAAACACATTGTAAAGAGGCATTTTTATTAATACAAACTAGAGCAGTTTTTCTTGCATATTGTCTGTGTTGTGTGAATGTCTTTATGTGTTATTTATATGTTGTAGATGTATGTTGTAGGTATGCATTTGCAGGGGTTGTTTGATTTCAGGGTTAGAGGTCTTTGAGGTTTCACACTAGGAGGGTGTGACAGAACGTTACGGGTTCTGATAGCCATGCACAGAGGGTGCATTTCTGATTTCTGCGGGTTCATACAAAGGCGTGCCGGGAGAGCACAGTAGATGAAATCATTGGCTCAGAGGAAGACCTCAAGGTTGCTGAATACCTTGGAGGTAAGGCTGTGTATGAGAGACACAGTTGCAGACAGAATCTCTGAGGAGTTCTGTAAAGCTCTTCCAGGTGGGCATTGAGCAGGTGAAGGAGTGCACAGAGAAAGAACTCTGTTGTGAGTTCAGAAGAAGACAGAATCTCTGAGGAGTTTTGTAAGGCTCTACCAGGAGGGCATTGAGCACAGGCACAGAGTGCTGAGGAAGAACTCTACTGTGAGTTCAACAGAAGTCAGAATCACTGAGGATTCTAGACACTCTACTAGGAGGTCATTAAGTAGGTGCCAGAGAGCACAGAGAGAACTCTTTGAGTTCTGTAAATTGAAGAAGAATCCAGAGAAGGATCTTCACAGGGTTGTTGAACACCCTGTAGGCTCAGCGAGAGGTTTCTTGAGTGAAGGATTTCCAGGAGGGAACTAGAAATTCTCCATCTGAAGGAGGAGGAAAAAGGGACATAGTTCCTTAGAGATTTGAGTTCGTGAGGAAGCTCAAGACGGATAGCACTTTGTGTGCGCAGAGGTTCTACAGAAGTGCAGGATCCCAGGAGGAGCACAACTGTCGTTGAATCTAACCAGAATATATCTGGACCATGAAGTTTTCCACGTCCAAGCAATGTAGGAGGAACGCATAGGAGGACAAGGCCTGAACCGTTAGATCTTAGTCAGAAAACTCGACAGCCATTGGATCTATCAGGAGACGCATGAGGGTTAAGCCTTCGTGAACAACAGAGGCAAAAGTCCTGAAGGAGGAGTTGATATCGGGATTTCGGACTTCGGGATTTCAGAGGTATCAAGGACAAGAGGTCGGGACACTCCATGGTGAAAGTCCTGAAATAGAGAAAAGATTGCAGTCGTTTGATTGAGGAGGACACGGGTCACGAGATCACCCATTTCGAGGATTTATACATCGAGAAACAGAAGAGGAAGGAGTCTTTTGACTTCGCAAGTGGCGAAGCCCCGAAACGATCTGGACCGTTCATCCGTGGAGGACACGTGGCGGAGATCGAGAGTCCATCAGGATTTCAGATATCGGGGATTCGGAGGACAGAGTATTTGTGTCACTGGGGGTCGCAAGTTGCGAATTTGCGAAATGCAGGAGGACCATCCATCTTGAGGAGACACGTGGCAACAATCTAGGATTTCGAGATATTTTCCGTAAGGAGGCCATTTCAGCAAATCGAAAATCAGGAATTCGGGAGTCTCATTGACAAGAGTTAGGGCTCTCGTATTGGTAAACCCTAAAATAAGACTGTGGTCTTATGAGGAGTGGTCACATGGACCAAGGCATAGCCAGGAGGGGCTAGTTGCTTATTGAATCCTTTTTGGCATTTCGGCCATCGAAACTTTGGGAGTTCCGAGGACAAGGCGTCTGCGCATTTCGGTGTTTGGAAACCCGAAATCGCGAAAGGAGAAGACCTGGGGAGAATAGCATTTCGGTGTTCCGGGTATTGGCTTTTCAAGAATTGGCATTTTGGAGATCGAAAGGTCATAGAGTCAAGGACTCAAGAGATCGGGGCACTGAGGGTTCTGAAACCCAAATTTCATGGTTGTGTATAGAAAGATCGTGAGGGAAGAAGAAGGACCTGTGGATTGGGAAATTGAGATTCTAGCGGGGAATCAAAAGAGCCGCTTCGGCTCAAGGGGAATTTGAACGATCCTGTGAGCGGACTTCGGCCCAAGGGTCAAAAGGGGTCTGCACCATTTGGTATCAGAGTGCAGATTTCATCTGCATATTTCAAGTGAAGCGAGGAGAAGAAAGTAGAGTGTTGAAGGCTTTGTAGATGATTGGTTGCAGGTAAGTAGCAATCAAGAAGATAGTCAGAGGGACTGTAGGAAGAGGCTAGAGACACTCAGGGTTGCAGAGTGACAGCAACAGGTTTTCCAGGAGGGCAGATAGGAACTACAAGATGGCTACTGAAGGCCGTAGATATGCTGGAAGGAAAGACCCAAAGTCGATGAGCAGATCTAAAATAGATGAAGAGCTCGCTAATATAAGGGAAGAAATGGAAAAGATTGCATTGCAGATGCAGCAAAATGCTAAGTCGTGATGGTTATATGAATGGCCCATGAAAGAGAGGAAGGCAAAATGGCCAGTCAAGAAGTTGATGGCTAGAAGATAGCATAGGTTGTTAAGAGGATGGTTGAGGCATGCTGAAAACCTCGACGGACCTGAGGAGGTGGTTCAAGTATGTGAACTAGAGACTGGGATAAACCTTGATAGTGAGGATGAATTGGGATCAGATGAAGATCTCAAGGATTGTCAAGAAGACAGTAAGGAAATTCCCAATTTCCAGCAGGGCGAAGAGTTGAGGTTGTTGCGGGATCTCACAGACTGTCATGAGGACAGCCAGGAAATTTCACGTTGCCGGGAGGGAAATGAATCGAGATCATTGTAGGATCTCATGGACTGCCAGGAGGGCAACAGGAAAATCCCAATTTGCCAGGTGGGCATGGGAACAGAAATGGGATTGTTTGAGAGTCTCATGGACTCAAAGGTGAGTTTAGATCAGCCCAAGGAGCTGACAAAGCAGGTGAGCTCAAAGAATAGTTTGGATCAGCCAGAGCAGCTGACAGAAAAGGAAGATCAGAGGAATCTTCTAATGATTGGGGGAATTGAAATATTCCTACCACTTATCCCAGAGGAAGCTAAAATCTGTGTTGCAGGTGAAACAACAACAACAGAAGAAGGACAGCCAGCTGTGACTGTCAGGAAAGAAGAATTGGAGTAGATGTTTGAAGCTGCCCAAGTAGGGGAAGAAGAGGAAAGTGAGCATTCCGAGGAATGGCTCAACAGTTTCAGCCAAGAAGCTGAAAGGACTGTAGCATTGAAGATGACAGCAGAAGAAGAGTAGGCAAATGTGGTACTCACTCCATGGGAGATGGAGCTGGAGATGTTGGAGGATTGGCTGAACAATCCGGAGCAAGTAGAGGAGCATTCTGAGGAATCGCTCAAAGACTTCAGCCAGGGAGATGAACTGGTGAAGACTGCAGTACCGAGGTATGCAACAGATGCTGAAGAGAAATTCCAGTTTGAGGAGCAACTGGGCGAAGCTGGAATTCAGCCAGCAAGAGAACTAGCAGAAGAGGAAGCTAAAAAATAGTTCAGTGAGGAGACTGCAGAGATGAATTCTGCAGCAGAGTGGACACTTAGTTCAACAGAAGATAAAGGAGATGAAATGGGAGATCATGATGATCTATCCATCTGCAGAAAAATTTTGCAGCAGAGGAGACTGCATGAATAGAGTCAGCCACTGGAGCAGCTAGATGAAGTGATCAAGGAGATCAGGGAGTTGATGTTAGGGTCAATAGAGACTGCCAGCAAGGAGAAGGTAGGCAGAAAAGCAGCAGCAGTAGTAGCGCAGCAGAAGTAGCAACAACAAAGAGATGGAGTAGTTGAACAGCTCCAGAAAATTGTTTTGGATCTAGGAGGATTTCTACAGCTAAGGGTGGAAGCACATGAGCAGGAGCTCATGAATTTTGTAGCTGAGGAGTATGATGCAGGAGCATATCTCCACACAGCCAGCCAACCCATGTCAGCGCATGCATTCAATGAAGGGAGGCGCAGATCTCATTTCAAATTTAAACTTGAATGTAATTAAATGAATGTAAAGTTGTTGAGCTGTAAAGTCATGCCTTTGTGCAGGCATTAGAGTAGATAGCCTTGAATGTTTGTAAGGCTGAAATCTAGATCCGATTCTAGACTAGACAGCCCATTCAATGTAATTGAATAGCGTAGGTGAGTTGGAGGGAAGAGCTCAAAGAGCCCCCTCATGTAAAAGATCGAGAGACCTTCTTTGTATTAGCAGAGAGAGAGAGAGAGAGAGAGAGAGAGAGAGAGAGAAGGAGAGAGTAGAGAAGGAGCTGAGACTCTGTTGCAAGTCTGAGCTCAAAACACATTGTAAAGAGGCATTTTTATTAATACAAACCAGAGCAGTTTTTCCTGCATATTGTTTGTGTTGTGTGAATGTCTTTATGTGTTCTTTATATGTTGTAGATGTATGTTGTAGGTATGCATTTGCAGGGGTTGTTTGATTTCAGGGTTAGAGGTCTTTGAGGCTTCACACCAGGAGGGTGTGACAGAATGCTGCGGGTTCTGATAGCCGTGCACAGAGGGTGCATTTATGAATTCTGGGGGTTCAAACAAAGGTGTGCCAGGACAGCACAATAGTTGAAATCATTGGCTCAGAGGAAGACCTCAAGGTTGATGAATACCTTGGAGGTAAGGTTGTGTATGAGAGACATAGTTGCAGACAGAATCTCTGAGGAGTTCTGTAAAGCTTTTCCAGGTGGGCATTGAGCAGGTGAAGGAGTGCATAGAGAAAGAACTCTGTTGTGAGTTTCAGAAGAAGACAGAATCTCTGAGGAGTTCTGTAAGGCTCTGCCAGGAGGGCATTGACTAGGTGCCAGAGAGAACAAAGAGAACTCTTTGAGTTCTATAAATTGAAGAAGAATCCAGAGAAGGATCTTCACAAGGTTGTTGAACACCCTATAGGCTCAGCGAGAGGTTGCTTGAGCGAAGGATTGCCAGGAAGGCACTAAAAATTCTCCATCTGAAGGAGGAGGAAAAAGGGACTTAGTTCCTTAGAGATCTGAGTTCGTGAGGAAGCTCAGGACGGATAGCACTTTGTGTGTGCAGAGGTTCTACAGAAGCACAGGAGCCCAGGAGGAGCGCAATTTCCATCAGATCTAGCCAGAAGATATCTGGACCATGAAGTTTTCCATGTCCAAGCAGCATAGGAGGAGTGCACAGGAGGACAAGGCCTGAACCGTCAGATCTTAGTCAAAAAACCCGACAGTCGTTGGATCTGTCAGGAGACGCATGAGGGTTAATCCTTCGTGAACAACAGAGGTGAAAGTCCCGAAGGAGGAGTTGATATCGAGATTTCAGATTTTGGGATTTTGGAGGTCTAGAGGACAAGAGGTCAGGACACTCCACGGCGAAAGTCCCGAAATAGATAAAAGATCACAGCCGTTCGATTGAGGAGGACACGTGTTGAGAGATCACCCATTTCGGGGATTTAGACATCGGGAAATAGCAGAGGAAGGAGTCTTTCGACTTCACGAGTGGCAAAGCCCCGAAACAATCTGGACCATCCATCCATGGAGGACACGTGGCGGAGATCGAGAGTCCATCGAGATTTCGGATATCGGGGATTCGAAGGACAGAGGATTTGTGTCACTGGGGGTCGCAAGTCGTGAAATCACGAAATGCAGGAGGACCATCCATCTTGAGGAGACGCGTGGTAGCAATCCAGGATTTCAGGAGATTTTTCGAAAGGAGGCCATTTCGGCAAATCGGAAATCGGGAATTAGGGAGTCTCGTTGACAAGAGGTCAGGCTCTCGTATTGGTAAACCCCAAAATAAGACCGTGGTCTTATGAGGAGTGGTCACATGGACTGGGGCATAGCCAGGAGGGGCTAGTTGCTGATTGAAGCCTTTTCGACATTTCGGCCATCGGAACTTTGGGAGTTCCAAGGAAAAGGAGTCCGCGCATTTCGGTGTTTGGAAACCTGAAATCACGAAAAGAGAAGACCCGGGGAGAATAGCATTTCGGTGTCCCGGGTATCGACTTTTTGGGAATCGGCATTTCGGAGATCGGAAGGTCATAGAGTCAAGGACTCAAGAGATTGGGACATTGAGGGTTCCAAAACCTGAATTTCATGGTCGTGTACAGAAAGACCGTGAGGGAAGAAGAAGGACCTGTGGATCGGGAAATTGAGATTCCAGCAGGGAATCAAAAGAGCCGCTTCAGCTCAAGGGGAATTTGAATGATCCTGTGAGCGGACTTCGGCCCGAGGGTCAGAAGGGGTATGTACCAAATCTAGTTATTATTGGTCTCATATTTTCAAAGATGCTAAAACCTATGTATCCAATTGTGATGAATTCCAATGAATGGGTAAGCCTACTGCACAAGACCAAATGCCACTTCAAGCCCAAGTAGTCATTGAGCCTTTCGAGAAATGGGCATTAGATTTTGTAGGACCCATTAACCGTGCATCTAAAAAGAAAAAGTGCATACTTGTATGTACTGACTATGTGACTAAGTGGGTTGAAGCAACAGCTTTACCAGCTGCCAATGAACAATCAGTGGTAGATTTCCTTTTTAATGACATCTTTACTAGATTTGGTGTACCTCAAGAAATTGTGACTGATCAGGGAACACAATTTACCTCTAATCTCGTCAAAGATGTTACAAAACAGTACCAAATTAAACACAGGAAATCTACACCCTACCATCCATAGGAAAATGGACAAGTAGAATCTACCAACAAAGTTATTGAGTCCATTCTTACCAAAACAGTACATCTACACCACAAGGACTGGGCTGACAAATTACTAGAAGCCTTATGGGCTTATAGAATCACCAGGAGGAAAACAACAGGACATACACCCTATGAGTTGGTGTATGGGAAGCAGGTACTTCTCCCCATAGAATTCCAAATCAAAACCTTTAGGAATGCAGTACAAGTTGGCATGAACTTGGATGAAGCCCAGCAACAAAGACTCTTGTAGCTTAATGAGTTGGACGAAATCAGGCAGGAAGCACTTCAAAGAACCACCCTCATTCAAGAGCAGAGAACAAAATGGCATGACAAGTATCTCAAAAAGAAAAAATTTCAACAAGGAGATTGGGCCCTATTGTATGACAGCAGATTCAAGAACTTCAAAGGTAAGTTAACTACTCATTGGATGGGACCCTATGAAATTGACACTGTCTATGACAATGGTTCAATCAGAATAAAGACAATTGATGAACAACAGACACCACTACTTGTGAATGGTCACCGGTTGAGAATTTATAACAAACCCCTATCAAGAGAGGATTTTTTGACTCGTATACTATAGAATTCAGATATGCAGGTGATCAGTAAGGAAGAAGACCTTCCTACTGATCCACATTGATTGATTGGTTTATTTTTAAAACTTTTGTACATAGGTTTGGATTGTGTTTTGTTAATAAGTTGAAGGTAACAAGGGATTCTTACCTCCTTTTGTTTTACTTTCACATTTTATCTTTGAAAGTAGATTTCTATAATTTATTTGATCCTTCAATAACTTGATAAACATTAGTTTATAGGCATCAACAATACTTCAGTACCAGAAATCCTGCTCTGGTCTGGTACCAACAGTCCTGTGCTGGTCCGGTACCAGAAATCTGCCCTTATACAGTACTATCAGGACACATCACCTAATTGACAAGGAATGATACACATATTTCAAAAGCTTATGTCATTTAATATGAATTATGAAGCCATGCATCAACCACTTAAGCTAGAACCAAGAAGCTGAATGCAACATCAAATGGCAACTCGTATGAAGCAATAATTTCTTTTGGTTTTGTTGCTGACTAAAGGGAAGTATCTTTAATTTCTTTTGGTTCTGTTGCTACCTAAAAAGAAGTATTTTTAATTTATTTTGGTTCTGTTGCTAGCTAAAAGGAAGAATTTTTAATTTCTTTTGGTTCTATTGCTAGCTAAAAGGAAGAATTTTTACTTTCTTTTGGTTCTGTTGCTATCTAAAAGGAAGAATTTTTAATTTCTTTTGGTTCTGTTGCTACTTAAAAGGAAGTATTTTAATTTATTTTGGTTGACAAAGAAGACATAATATTTACCTATGATTGTTAAAAGAACCATGCTTAATATGCTTTAAAGTCTAGAGGTTGCCCTTATCCAGTATTTCAGCATGATTAAAGGGATAAAAACTATATTAGCCTACAAGTAACTATCTCACCCTAACTAGACTTCAATAGTATTCATTGGGTTATCTTTTCTAAAGAGTAACATATGATTATATGAACACTCTCTGTCATGGGCTAAACTAGGAAATTTTTTATGGAAGAGGATGTATCAGTACCCTAAGGTAACTTTAGGTCATTCTCTTATGGACAAACTCAGACAAAATTATACATCTGGATTTAATGTGCAATACATAAGTTTATTTTTCCTTCAGACAATTCTTTAAAGACATCCAAATAATAGAATATACCTTCCAACCCAATACCATCCCAGCCTGTAAAAAGGTTTTCAGATGAGCCTCCCCTATCACCATGCAAAATCACTCTTTAATAAAATCAAAATAGGTGACTATGTACAAGAAGCCTCTGATGGAAAAAGGGTTTAAGAGACTAACCTGTCGAGATACTGAACAGGTCTATTGGCAGTGGGTATCGGTCTGTGGTATGACTAGAAAAACCCATCAAGGTACTGAATAGGCCTGTTGGCAATGGGGCATTCTGCCTGGGGAAGGGATGTCTCTCACTAATTATCACAACTACCCCACCGGAGTACTGAACAGGCTTGCCAACAGTGGGTTCTGGTTGAGAAATGTCTCATCTATACTTGTCTGATTGAAAAAATCACTTTTGTCATCTAAAAGATGAACACTACAAGCAAAGCTCATTGTTAACATTTATGAGATACAACTCCAGATTACTAAACAAAGATAATTATTACAAGAAAATGTCCATTTGAGAATTACCCTAAGTCAACCTTACCGGTCTGACATCTAAAGCCTACATTACCTACAAAAGAAACTTCTTAAAAGTGGAGCCCTAACTAGGGAGTCTAATCTACTTATACTGTGAAATGTATCCATAACATCTAATGATAGTAAATCTCTGAAGCAAGTTAGGTTGGATCTATTCTTCTGGCAAAAATATAAAAACCTCCCTGTTTTCACTGCTGAATGCTACCCTTGTTAATAAGTCATCAAAAGAAAGGAAATTTCAATTTTTTTAGGCATGTGATCATATGTTAGGTGATAAATGTACTTCTGGAATTTGATTTGGTTTCTTTTCTCTTATCATCTTTTCTCCATTATGATACAGAGTGTTGAATCTTCTTGCATAAGGATATGCAACATCCTTGGCATGGGGGAAGGTCAAAGAGATCCTTCATAACTCTTTTTCAGACTCACATCTAATCTTTAGAAACCAACATAATCACCCTACAACTCTGTAGAACCAGACACAAAAGAAGATAAGCACAGAATAAAGAAGTTTCATGAAGTACAGGAAATTCTAGTACCAAGCTTCCAGAAAACTCCAGCCTAAAAAGATGAACTCTGACAATCTACAAGCTTCAAATACAAAGGCAGTCACGTATGCTATGGGTATTTATCATACAATGGTAAAGCAAAGGTAACATGGTATTATTTATTTTCCTTTGCTTATAAAACTACAATAGGTTTGAAAATGTATACTAGATCTTATGACCTTAGTGTTAAAACCATGCACCTATCCCTCATACCCATATTCCTAACCTTAATCAATCCTCTCATCACATAAGTGCTCAAAAATGATTGAGGGAAAAATCACATCAAAAGTATGAATATGAAGCATGTCTAGTAATGATGGGCCACGAATGTGCTTCATCCTTAAGCAAATCATGAACTTATATTATGTCATGAGCCATGATTCAACATCAAATTCACTGCTTAGAGGTCCAATCACCTATCCCCAAACAACAATGATGCTTCGACACCCAAACGTTCTGTCCCCATCATTACGCTAAACAGGCAGAAATGAAATGACTTATCTGGGTGGCGAAGCCATCCAGATGAGCCTCATCTTGTCTTAATTTCCCTTTACGACAACTTTACTTAAACTCACCATTCAAATTAGCGACGCCATCACCATATCTTTTGTCATTACCAACCTTTCTCCAGTTTTGAGCTTACCTCTCCCTACGATCTCCGATACCAAACCCTTACCCTCATCAGCTAAATAAATCCTTGCGTTACAGCCCGATTTTTTTCTCACAATTTATAAAGATGGTTGTAAGTAGACATGAACCGGTCTTCCAGATTTATAGAGAGACTGAGGAGTTCCAACTATGTAGAGAGAAGTATGCTAGATCGGGATGGATGCCATTTTTGGAGAAATTCACAGGCTGGCATGAGAAGGTATCTCACGCATTTATTCAGGGTTATGATGGAGAGATTGCGCATATAGGCAATCTACAACTAACAATCAATGAAGAAACTTTAAGGGAGGTCGCGAGATTACCTAATAAAGGAGCCAAGTATTTCAAAGGAGTAGGAATCAACAAGGAAATGTGCCAACGATTTTTGAAAGAAGACCATCAACACCCTGATTGGAAAAAGGGGATCCCTAGGAACTATATCAAGGAAGAGTATCATCCAATGCTTTCTAGTCTTCAATGATTCCTCACTTGTGAGGGCAGGTATGTTGTAACCTTCATATATCATCTTAGGCTTCTATTGCACTTTGAAGGAGGCCCTGAAATTGATTTCCCATATTTTTTATGGATGAGTCTAAACCAGATGGTAAGGGGTGTCAAATCCCTATCCAAAACTGAGAAGACTAGCATTTACCATCAAGGTCTTATTAAGATGTTAGTTTTACATGAAATTAGGAAGCAAAGGATTAGCTAGAAAATACTCATCACTCAACACCTTCCCACAGAAAACAAACCTATAGAGGAAGCCCAGCTTTCTCCAGAGAAAGATAAGGAACCTCAAAAGAAAAAGGGCAAGAAAGATAAGACAACTCCATCATCATCCAAAACAGTGAGCCAAAACAAAAAAGCTAGTAAACAAGGAGGGCCCTCTTCCACAGTCAGTAAGACTTTTAAAAGTCAAGAATCAAAAGGTAAAACCAAATTAGTAGAGGAGACTTCAACAGTAGCACTTGAGGAGAAGGGTCATAAGACAAAAACTATAAGAAAAGGGAAGAATAGCTCAGAAAATAAAAGTGAATAGTCTATAGAACAATCCCCTGTAACCATTCCACAAATAGAAAAGAAGAAAAGGAAGCCTATGAGCACCCCTGATCCAGTACCCCCTTGTAAAAGAACCACAAGGAGCATGGAAAAGAAAGGAAACGCTGTTGTCAGTCCTCATACACATGAAGATCCAATAGATCTTACCTCCCCTTCTAAAGACCTATTAGTCCAGGATGACATCCCTAGTTTGACCGAGGAACAAGTCACTATTAATTTATGTGGGATGAGGGAGGAAGTGGAGGAAAGAGAATACATCCATCCAGAAACAATGGAGTCAACAAGGACCTTAACAAAAGAACAAATGAAGAAAATATTGGGGAGCTGCAAAAACAAAACTAGGAACTCAAAAAAGAAGTGAAGGAATACCAACTATTGGACAGGTATATCAAAAAGGAAAACGAGCAATTGAAAGCAACCAGCCAGCAACTTCAAGATGACCATGAGGAGACTTCTAATAATATCAAGAAGGTACTAATACTCTTACAATACATTAGGGTCATAAAAAGGGAGCTGAAAGAAGAAGCCTCAGCCATCAACATCATTGATCCACAGAAGTAAAGAATAAAGTCTCAAATTTTGAAAAATTTTGGGTTTGTTTCAGTTGCATGAGGACATGCAATGGTTTTGGCATGGTGGAATGTTGAGCCTCTAAATTGACATCCCCACTACCCTAATATACTCCTCATCTATACCTTTTTGGCTTACCTAATCTTGGATAAATGACAAAGAACACTACCATTAGCCATTGATGAGGTCATAAGGTAAAGTATAATTAATTCATGCATTTTTGTGGTTTATTGAGCTAGGAGACTAAATGTTTCATGTACTAATGTTTCAATTTTCCATGTATAACCTTTGACCTCTAGATGAGTCCATCCTTTCTGTACCAGCTCAGCCATCCGGTACTTATGCGCCAGATTGCCACTGTCTAAATCCGGTACCAATCGCACCTTCCATTCAGATCCGATATCGAATCTCACCTGTCGCAGTCCGGTACCAATGACCACAGACTGTCGCGATCTATTACCAACCATTTTTGCATTGTTCGGATCTGGTACCATTTACCGAATCTCACCTATCACGATCTGGTACCGATATAGGAAGCATAATATACCAAGTTTAGCTCCAAATCGTACTAAAGATAATTGTTGGATGTTTGTTGAATCATTAAAGCTCTAGCAAGGTTATGATAAGCTTGTTTTTCTATTGCTTCATCCTCATACACTTCGTGTCATGAGGATGAAGCTTAAATTATGTAACCGAATATATAAATTTGACAATTAACTGATTTGCTAAAGATTTCACCTCCTTGTGTTTCACGACTAAGACTGTTTAAATAGTCATGGCAAGGATGGTGGAGGTAGTAGAGAGTTAGCATAACACAGTATGTGAAGCAGCGTTACATATTGTAGAACACATTCTGAGTTGAAGTTTAATATAAGGATGTCAATTATTTCCAGGTCTTGATCATTTATGAATGAATGTGAGTTGACGTGTTAGCATAGTTTAATTCTATGTTTTGAAATTTAAGTAAGAGGAATGTGTGGATT
Source organism: Picea mariana (assembly GCA_032191745.1). NCBI lineage: Eukaryota > Viridiplantae > Streptophyta > Pinopsida > Pinales > Pinaceae > Picea > Picea mariana. Next base: position 592,791 of record JASDQU010100418.1, read on the forward strand.
GGAAGAAAGATTACTGTAGACTCCAGTCGCTGACTTGTTGAAGCGGCAAGGGCCCACCGCCCAACAAAGGTCAGCATCCTTATAGATTAGTGTTAGTAGTTGATTTCAATAGTATAGATGTTAGATTAGCTGAATCTTAATTCTTTCAGATGATAGCAGTATAGTTTAGACTAGGATTTTGATCATACGATTGTTTGGAGATCTTTACTTACTCTATTTTTCATATGTCCCGTTTCTGCTTTTATGAAGTTGATTTTGTTTCATGGACATAAATGTTGGCAGTAGTATTCAGACATATTTGGAGGAGAACTAGTGAAGTTTACAACAACACATTGTGAACCACAACATACTCAGTATATTGAGTATTGAACTACCCATGCTATGTCTTGATGATTGATGTGTGATTTCCCTTTTAGAAGTGTGATTGCATAGTTAATTTTCTGGGTCAGGTAGCAGAGTTGATTTGTCAAAAGAACTCCATCTCATACTTTCATGTTCCATAATGGAGTAGATAGCCTCTCTGTGAAAGACAACCAAAGTGTGTTTTGATTTGCTAGTTTGTCTTATTTCTAACATGCTTAATCTAGAATAGTTATATACTCATGACATTAGAATTACCTTTCTTACTGATTTCTTGTAACTCTGTTGATTACGAATCCCGGATTGATAATTAATGAGTTCATTATACTAAACATATAAGTAGCACACCAATGTGAAAGGTTTAAATCCCTTGTCACTATGAGAATAGACTTGCAACTAGTGATGTGAAAAGAAAACAACATAAGCCACCTCAAAAGAAGTCAAGAAATGCAAGAAATAAGGACGAAGAGTTATTCCGCATCTCATCTTTCTCAGGAGGATCAAAAGCAAGATTGAGCATGATTGTAGACTAAGGTAAGTTTTACACTATGTTTATTAATTGATTTCATCATTAATCTTTAGTAGCTTGCTTTTTATAATGAAGGGTATTATCCTTGGTGTAGGAGCTCTCATGACTTGGACCATGATCCCTGGTACGTGAGTCTAATTTTTTTGTGGTTGGTTATTATCCTAGTATAGGAGGCCATTTTGGTTGTTATCCCTACGAGATGCCATCTTGGTTATTATCCTAGTATAGGAGGCCAGATTTATTATTTCATTATTGGAGGGCCATGATCCCTGGTATGGGAATCCAATTCTTCTTGGTTGGTTATTATCCTAGTATAGGAGGCCATTTTGATTGTTATCCCTATGGGAGGTCATATTGGTTATTATCCTAGTACGGGAGGCCAAAAAAGTATTGTAGAGATAGTAGAGGACCTGAGAATACATGGGATGTCGCCAAGTTAGCAAAACTGAAAAAGGAAGATGCCTATCCTTCAGACTTCAGAGGGAATCAAGCTATTTGAGAAGAAGGAAGAAACAATACCTTCTTCCCCATCAGTAGTTCAAAGGGAGACAATTTTTGATCCAGTTGATCATGTATCTCCAGTTGATGGTTCCTAGAGACATGGAAGTAGGTCGAGACATGCCTACATGGGATCGAAAGAATCTACTAGAGGATGAGGGACATGAAAATCCTTGTGATACATTCTAAGAGAGAAAGAGACCACATATATTTTCGAGCTATGTTCAGCTATGAGCTACATCATTGATGTTGAACCTTCTTTTCATGGAGAAGTAGCAAGTCAACAGGTCTAGAAAGATTCCATGATGTAAGAGTATTAGTCCATTATGAAGAATGATGTGTGGGATATTGTTCCAAGACCAGAAGGGAATTTTATGGTGACTTCCAATTGGATCTATAAGATCAAACATGCAGTTGATGGAAGTTTCGAGAAGTACAAAGTGAGATTTGTGGCTAGAAGATTGTCTCAGGTGGAGGGAATAGGTTATGAGGATAAATTTTACTCTTGTTTCCCAATACACTTCCATCCATACGATTATTTCTCTTATTGCATCTAATGGATGTAAAGACAACCTTTCTCAATGGTGAGATTGAGGAAGAAGTTTACATTGAGCAACCAAATGGATTCGTGACATATGAGAAGGAGTCTCATGTATACAGGTTGAATAAATCCCTGTATGGACTAATGCAGGCACCTTGTACTATGTATGAGAAGATTGATTGATACTTGATGAGTTTGGGCTTCAACAAGAGTGTTGTTGATCCAAAACTGTACTACAAAATTGTTGGTGACGAGTGGTTGATTTTGGTCCTATATGTAATAACTTATTCCTCACCAATTCATAAAGCCTTATTGTTGAATGCAATCATGCATTGGATTCTAAATTTGAGATTAAGGACCATGGTATGATGCACTACTTCTCGGACCAAAAGTATGGAAGAGGACTATTGAGATTCTCCTGTGTCAAGAGAAAATACATAGTCGAGATATTGAAGAGATTTGGTATGACAGACTGCAAATCCATGCCTACACCGATGGTGATGAATTTGAAGAAGATGAACAAGGATTTTTTTGAGTTAGGTGAGATTAATCCACATCTTTACAGATAGATGATTGGATCATTGATGTATCTGGTTAATAGTAGACCTGATATATGCTATGCAGTGAGTGTACTTAGCCAGTTTATGAGTCAGTTGAGGAAGACACACTGGATAGCAGCAAAGCATGTGTCGAGATATCTATGAGGCATAGTTGGTTATGGCCTGAGATATGCCTCCAGTGTAGACATGAGATTACAAGGATATGCCAATGAAGATTGGGAAGGGAGCACAGTGGATCGGAAGAGCAGTTCCAGTTGTTTTTTTACTTTGGTACATGCCATGGTTTTCTAGTGAAGCAGGAAACATAATTTTGTGGCTTTGAGTAACGCATAAGCAAATTACATTGCATTATATGTGGCAGTCTGTGAAGCAGTGAGGCTTCAAAAGATCCTTGCAGACTTATTTGGTCATGAGATGGATTCCACCTTTATCCATTGTGATAACCAGAGTTGTGAGAAGCTCTCTGAGAATCCTGTGTTTCATGATAAATCAAAACACTTTGAGATAAAATACCATTATATAAGAGATATGGTGTAGAGGAAAGAAATACATGTGCAGTACCTTTCTACACACGAGAAAGTTGCAGATGTCTTCACCAAATCACTTGCCAAGACAAAGTTCGAGTATTTTTGTTAGAGACTTGGCATTGTGAAGAATGCCTCCCTAGCTAAGAGGGAGTGTTGTAGATTGTAGCTTCATGAGACATTCTCTAGGTCATTCTCCTTTGGACTGAGTTGAGACGATCTATATGAGAGAGCCCATGTGATGGGTGTGTCATTCTCCTCTGGACTGAGTTGAGACAATCTGTGAGAGAGCCCATGTGTTGGGTGTGCCCATGTGATGGGTGTGCGTCAGACTCTGGACTCAGTTCTGATGACGTGTGGTTTCTTGTTTACTCATCTGGACTGAGTTGAGATGAATTGATATGGACTCCTTCCTTGTACTCCTTTGGACTGATTTGAGTCGGCTTGAGATGGTCTCCCGCCTTGTACTCCTATGGACTTAGTTGACTCAGCTTGAGATGATTCTCCAAATGGTACTCCTCTGGACTCAATTGAGTTAATCTGTTGAGAGTGACGTCCTTGTGGATGAGCACAAGTGGACATGTCCCTAGTGGCTGAGCACTGGAGGATGTGTGAGATCCCTTTCTATATTGTTAGAGAGTGAGACTTTGGTAAAACCATAATTGTGTTGTAAAGGGTACAAGTTGACCCCACCATGCAAAGATAATTAATATTGTGTAATTATTAATTATATTTTAAGTTGTTCAGGTTAATCCTATTGTGTCAATTGTGTCAATAGACACATCTATTTGATGTAATAGGATTTGTATAAATAAGAGATGCATCCCCATTGTGGATCATCACTCTCACTTGCAAAACACATTATCTGAAATTATGAGGACTGAAGTGTGCACTTTTCTAGGCACTAGTTTTATCAGTAATAGAAGCACCCTCTTGTGTGCTAGCATTTGGTTGTGGATGATGGATATTCTCTTGGAAATATAAGCAAAGGATTGCTGAGTTTTTCCCTTGGTTGATAAGGGTTTTCCTAGGATATTTCTGGTGTCTTTTGTGCATGGTTATTATTCTTGTGGTCTTGGTTTAATGCAGCTATTGTATTGTTGTTGTAGTCATTGTTTATGGTTAAGTTCATGCTAAATTGAAAATAAACTACATGGTTGAGCTAACCAACAAAAACTCAACAAACCGTGGAATCTAAGGGTTATTGGGAGACAGTTGGCGAGAACTTGAGACTCTAGAGCTCTGGGAGGTTTGGAAAGTAGGTGAAGTTAGGAACACCAGAGGCTTCCAATCCCAGATTGATGTGGCATGTTGATGTCACCTAGGGTGACATGGACCCCTGTCTTGTATGCCACGTGTCACACTAATTTGTTCTTCTCATAGACCCTAAAGGCCATTAGAACATGACACATGTCATGTCCTGACAAGGACACATGTCACCCCTATCCCCTGTCATGTCTCATCCCCCTCACGCATGATTTCTCAGTCAAAGGTTGGTGGAGTACCCGAGACTTCGAGAGTTTGGGACTTTAGAAATATTGGGAGGCTAGAACGTTGGGGATAAATTAGCCAAAGGGTCAGACCCACCTGTCCCTATCTCTACGTATAATGTGTCACCATGTGTAAGTGGGGACCCTTCGAGAGTCTGGGACTTTGGGACTCCAGGGAATGTGTGAGCAGAAAGAAAAAGGGGCATTCAGAGCCAAACGTCGAACTCCCCTCTAGCCTATGTGTTAAATAAGGAACAAGCCCCCTTCGTTGGATTGGACGGTGGGTGGAATTCCACCGTAGATGTAAAAATATGGAGATGGACCCACATGGTCCTTGACTAATAATGCCCAAAGAGCTTCAGGAGGAAATAAATTGAAATTCAGAACTCATATTTCAGTATCGTGGAAACCATTCGAAATCTCGTAGCGAGAGAAGCTGATGGAGATCCCAGAATTAAGATTTGATATAAAAGGAAAACGAAATTATGATGCCCCACCCCTTAAAAGAGTATTTAGGGGTCGAGTGTGTTACAAATTGGTATCAGAGCATGGAAAAAAGACTTGGCTTGCTTGGGGTCATGCACGAGTCACATAAAAATATTATTAGAGAACTTTAAGGGGTAACACCCTACCTTACCCCGTTCTATAAGAAACTTGTTTGAACCTCTATTGAAGAGAGGAATGAAACCTTCTACTATTGATAGATGTTTTAGAAATATGCATTATATGTTTCTATTGTTTCCAAATAAAGAAGTTGACTTCACTTTGCAATGATACGTGTTGTTCATGAATTAGTAGATCGTTAACTAACATAAAAAAATTTATCAACACTCGAGCAATCAGTGAACAAGAAGAAAACTACAACGTAAGGGATGGTGACACACCATGAGTTGGGGAAAAGCTCCCACAATAGAGAGGAAGAATATGATGAAAGGAGGGCGGTGGAAACCCCTCCAAATTTGGCCAAAACTGTAAGAAGCCTCATGGAAGAATTACAGAGTTGTAAGGTTGACAATGAAAGGCTGAAAAAGGAACATGAAAAGAATACTGAAATTAATGCAATCTTACTGCAAATTCTATCAGATATACAAAGTAAACTACAACATGGTCCAGTTTCCAGTCATGTGGACAAACATCATACTAAGAAAACTCCAAGTCCACCTGAGATACAAAAGAATGGTCTTGAAAGTGGCCATGCTAGGAGGAGCACCTCAAGGAAGGCCCAACATGGATCCAAGAGACACTCACCAGAATATTCCTCTGAGGAAACTGACAACTCCAAGGAATATTCTAGTGGTAAAACTAGTTCCCATTCCGAGATGAGAAGAAATAAGAGGAAACATTCCAAGATTCATGACCCTGAAGAGTTAAAGAAATCCAAACCACCCACCTTCGATGGAGATATTAAGAAGGGGGAAGAAGTAGAAGTTTGGCTACTCGGCTTGAAGAAATACTTCAGAGTCCATGACTACTCTGAAAACTTAAAGGCTCAGATAGCCATTTTCAACCTAAATGGGAAAGCTTCCATCTGGAGGGAGGACCTTAGAAATGTGAAAGGAATCCATGAGAAGGAATTTTCATGGAAACAATTTGAGAAATACTTCAAGAAGAACTATTTTCTAGAAAATTACTTTGATGGGAAGACCAAGGAGTTCGATGAACTCAAGATGGGAAAACTCACCATAGATGAATATATCAACAAATTTATTGAGATGATGAGGTATGTGGCCTACATAAACGATGAAAAAGTAAATATGCAATGATTTATTAGTGGATTACCTCAATCCTACCGAGACATAATTGACTTTGATGAGCCAAAGACTTTAGAATATATTATTCGAAAGGAAAGGTATTTCTATGAGCAATTCAAGAATAAAAAAGAACCCCATGAAGACCATAAGAAGAAAAAAAATCTGGGATTCATGATCCGGATTATTTTCGGCACGAAATGAGAGTGGAGATATAATAAAGAAATGCACAGAGATATCGCGTATATCCAGAAATATAACAGAAATATATCAGAGATGCAACCATAAACACAGAGATACAGTAATACACGATTTCTATTAATGAAATAAATGTACAGAGGCTGTAAAAATACAGAGTGAAAGACTCGCTAGAATGGTGGCAGCTTATCTCTGAGAAGAGATGTGACGGCTACTCGCATTCGCAATAAGATGGTTACAATGAGGCTCGGAAGGCCTTTTTACAATGGACAGGAATGCCAAAAGTCCTAGACATCCAAAAACCTAACCCTAGGAGATGAAGCGCCAAAAGTCATGTGGGCCCCGTTTGGGTAAGTTGGTGCATCAACTTCCCGGGGTCGTAACTTTTGCATACGATCTCCGTTTTAGGCATGTGATAGCTCGTTGGAAAGGTATCGTCAAGGAGATTCATTTTGGGGCCTCAGTTATGCATTCGGCTATCATTGAGAACCTCGATCTCAAAAAACTTCATTTAGGCCCTCAAAATGGCCCCGAAAGTGAAAACCTGCTAAAAATAGTAAATTGCCAAAATGGCCAGAAAACTATTTTGAGCCATTTGGAAAAGGTGGGTGGCCCCCGATATCCACCTGGATCAATCCTCCCTCCTTAGGAAGCAATGGTCTCCATTGCATTGAGTTGCCGGGGGAGAGGGAAAAGCATTTGTTGAATCTGCATCTTGGTGAGCTGCTTGTCTTGCTGGAAAAGTCACGTTGCTTAGTTTGTGGAAATCTGTCACGAACCTGTGGCTGGAAGGTTTGGACCTTTTTAACCAGTCTGGATATTTTAGATGGCTGTGTGCAGAAGGAATCTTCGTGCTTTGCTGCAACCTTTTCGACCTGCTTCTGTTGGATAGAAGGTGCTTTGGCCGAAGCTGTGGTGGCTGCGGTATCCTTCTGTTCACCCTTTGAACAGATTGTGTAGAAGATGAATTTTCTAGTATGAGATACTACCTTGCAGCACTGTTTAGTTGGCGTAGTAGTTGGAACTACCTCTGGTATCCTGTAGAGATGACCCCCCAGAGTAATAATGACACTAGGGGGTCGAGACTCATAGATAGCATGACGTTTCCACATATATGGCTGGCCCAAGAGAACATCACAGACATCCAGTGGTGCAACATCACATAATACCTCATCCTTGAAGGGTTGGATGCCATATGACAATCGACACTGCTGGCTGACACGAAGATCTCGTCCTTGGCGAAGCCACCC
>JASDQU010100418.1:602931-626989 GCA_032191745.1 Picea mariana
GTATATTCCATTGTAGGGTGTGGACCCTAGTCCTGTTAGGAGGGGTGGAGGCATTTCCCACCGTGTATCCTCCATTGTAGGGTGTGGACCCTAGTTATGATTAGGAGGGGTGGAGGCATTTCCCACCGTGTATCCTCCAAAACCTGAAGTCATGGGAGGACGGTGTTAGTTCACGTTCCCCAAGACGTGTGATGATTGTCAGATGCCTGCTAGGGAAGCTTGGTCGAGATAGCGACACTTTCGCTTATGGGTTCTATTTGGAGTTAGGTCAATATAGTTGATGCTCCAAGATAGTCTAGCAGAGGAAGGATAGGAATGGAGATGGAAGTAGGTTAGGGAGGAAGGATGAGTAGTAATAGTTGAGAAAGTATGGAGATCTGTCTTGTGGTGGAATTTAATGTTTTCCCTTCAAAAAAAAAAAGAGAAATGTATATATATGAATATTCATAATTTCGTAACTAAACCACAGTTGTCTAAATAAAATTGTTGAAACGGATAATTGCAATTAAGGAATTTATCAAACAATTGATTGGTTTGTTGTCTTTTATAAAAGACTAGTCTTGCTGACTGGATTAGATGCATACATAAATTACTAAAGGATGACAGTTTTGATTATTAGTACATGCATGAGATTTGTATGTACTAGCTACACATGCATTTCTTATACATATACACTAGTATGTATGAGTTTTCTTGACTTACTTACTAATAATGTCGGTTACTTGTTATGAATGTGTGAACCATGTTTCTTTCCCTTTGTACCATAAGATACCTTAACTTTGGGACGAAGTTTCCTAAAGTGTGGGAGTATGTAACAACCCTTCTTAAATAGATGTATAAGATTATTAATTGTATTTAATTCAATAATCTAACTGTCCTAAAAGTTAGCTAAACAATAATTATTTCTTAAAATACTTTTAACTAATTAATTATTATTAATTACTTGTTCATGATTGTCAAGGATTAATTAATTATTAATTAAATCATTGATTAATTAAGTAAAGAAATAGAAGGGGGTTAATAAATTATATTGTAAATTAAATCTTACGTATTCAGGAAGGGATAGGACATTAAATATAGGATAAAATAATAAATAAACGGATAAGGGGACATGAATAATAAGATAAAGCATTAATAATCGGATAGGGTAATGAATGTGGAGATAAGGTAATAAATGAGAGGGAAGTCGGTGAAGGAGGAATATGAAGAGGAAGGAGGTTTACGAGGGGATCATTCTACGGGAGATTGGGGGGATGGATTTTGGGGCTCTCTTGGATTTGCAGGGAGGAGAGTGAGTTCTGGAGCTAGGAGGATCAGTTCAGGGGCACCGGTTTGCTGGAGGTTTTGGGCACGGGGGCCAGGATATCCATATGATATCCTAGAGCTAGGTAGTTGTCCTAGTTGGCGGGGAGGATAGTAGGTTTGGGCAGTGTGGTCAGTGCATCAGATAGCAGGAAGGCAATAGCAAGGCAACAAGGCGAATTAGCATCAGACCCAGGTATTTAAAATTTTGTATTTGTTTTATTCGGTTATAAAATTAATATTCATTGTTAAATTTAAATTGCGTATGTGTTAAATTAAAAAGGAATTACTGAATTTTCATATACAAATTAGAAGTTACTGTTTTGTTTTTGTAATTATTCGTTGTTGAATGATTCAACCACTACAATGGAAGGTATGATTTCCAACCATCATGTTTCCATTTTAATTGACCTTGGTTCTAATTTGAATTATGTCACCCCTCAAAATGTTGAGAAATTTAAATTGCAGCAAGTTAAACATGCTAAATATTGGCTAGTGAAACTGGCCACAGGAACCAAAAGGAAGGTAATAGATGTCGTACCAGCATGCCAATTCATTATGAATGAATTAACCACCCGAGCAACCTTAAAAATTCTTCCTTTAGGATCTTATGACCTATTGATTTGTATGGACTGGTTGGCTACCCATAAAACCAAGTTGGACTGTTACAATAAAACTTTGGAGTGTGAAGATGGAGAAGGGAGAAGGATAACCCTACAATGTATTCTAAATCCTGTCTCAATGAGACAAATATTGTCCCTCCAAGTGAAGAAGTATTGCAGAAAGGGATGTCCCTTGTATACAATAAAAGTGTTGAAATCTATTGAGAACAACAAACCCATCCTAGAGGACCATCCCATATAAAGAGAGTATAAATATGTATTCCCAGAAGAGGTGTCAGTTCTACCTCCAAGAAGGGATATTGACATTTCAATAGAACTTGTACCAGGAGCGGTGCCAATGTCTAGAACACCATATAGAATGAGTACAACAAAGCTAGTTGAGCTCAAAATACAGCTAAAGGAGAAGTGGGACAAAGGATACATTCAGCCTAGTGTGTCTCCATGGGGAGCACCAGCCTTGTTTGTGAAAAATAAGGATGGCACACTCAGATTGTGCATAGATTATAGACAACTCAATAAGATGACCATCAAGAATAAGTATCCCTTACCAAGGATTGATGACTTGTTTGACCAATTAAGGGCTGCTACAGTTTTCTCCAATATTGACTTGAGTTCTGAATAACATCAGGTCCGAATTAAGGATGAAGACATCCACAAAACAACCTTTAGGACGAGATATGGTCACTATGAATTTGTGGTGGTGCCATTTGGGCTTACCAATGCACCGACCAATTTTATGTGCATAATGAATAATGTACTTAGAAATTTCTTGGATATGTTTGTGTTGGTTTTCATTGATGATATCCTAATATATTCCAAGAATAGGGAAGAGCATGAATAACATCTCAAGCTAGTACTTCAAGTGCTAAGAGAACATCAACTCTATGAAAAGTTTTATAAGTGTGACTTTTTCCAGAAACAAGTCCATTACTTAGGCCATGTTATTTCTAAGGAAGGAGTGGCAGTTGATCCTGACAAGATCAAATACATTATGGATTGGCCTGCCCCAAAATATGTATATGATGTTAGATTCTTTATGGGCCTTGGAAGGTACTATACAAGGTTCATAAATGGATTCTCCAAGATTGGTTTCCCAATCACCTCCCTTCAGAAAAAGGGGATTAAATTCATTTGGACATCGAAATGTAAAGAAATATTTCAAGAGTTTGTTGGCACAGGGGAAAACCCAGGGTTCAACACTTCAATAAGGCACCAAAAAAACCCTAACTACCGGCCCTTTCGGCAACTTCTGCGAAGCAGATGAAGTCTCACCCGAGGTAGAGGCAGGGGTGGTTGTAGGACTCAAGTGTCTACAACCTAGATGGGACACAAATATGTGATCACAATGCTTAGCATAGAACTTAGCAATTAACATTCATTATCTTTTACCCTTATTCACATCACAGGTCAAAACCCTAATTACAGAACAACACAATATTCACCCAGATCTAACATATTTATCCATTCAACACATAGCATTAAAGAAGATCTAACATTCATTCACATCATAAGCACTAAGCTACTATATTAGATGAATCTAACATACATAAAGTTAAAACACTAGTAAAATACAAGAATAATACAACACAAATCAACCATAACACAAGATATACATAGTTTACCCCAGTGTGGGACTACGTCCACCAACTCTTCTTCTTATTTATTATCTTCTTCCAACCTTCTTACATGCATAAAGCCACAAATCGTATCCGCATAGGACAGTAGATCTGTGTGCACCTCTCCAGATCCTCCTTCCCCGAGTTAGGTCACAACGCAAAGCCTCTTACAATCACTTGCACTTAGCTCTACAAGTCTTATCACACAGTATGCACAAAGCCTCTAGATCCACACTAAGCAGATTCTACCAGATCTAGTCATTCTTACATCACCTAGATATCTATTTATACATTACAAATGGGGCCTAAACATGGGTAAGACCCATGGGATGACATCCCATACTTTTTACATCAACCTTAAACCCAAAAATATCGTAAAGGGCGGAGAGATCCCGCGATCTCCACTTAGCATGGGTGCTTCGTCTTCGACCAGCCTACCAAAGTCCCAAAAAGTGTTCAAACATGACCAAGGCTCTCCAAAACTTGGTCAAGGGCCAACATGCCCCCAACACTCACCTGTGACAAATCCTGAGTCACTCTGGTCTGGGAAACTCTGCTTCAAAGGCCTTGAGCTTAAGTCAAGATGCCTTAACTTGCTGCTTCACCAGAGCCTCCTCTTGACGAAACCTTGGATGACTTTATCTATGAATGGTCCTTCCAAGTGATGTTCCACTATGGTGACCACTTGTTCTAGCTGTGCACCTTGTCCTTCAATCTCCTCAAAAAGTGTGCAAGCTTGATCCTGTACTGGCTAGAGCCTCTTGGTCACTTCCATGACTTTACTATGGATGGCATGGACCTGTTGCTAAACCATGTGCTGATCCTAGGACCTTTTCATCCTCTCGACCACGAATAGTGGCTTCAAGTTTTCTTTCACTATCGTTGCTTCTTTCTTCGCTTCCTGGAGTTGTGACTCCAATGTCCTTAGTTCAGGGTCCTCTGCAAGGCGCTCATAGGTCTTTGCACTTTGACTGCTGAGTTGTTTGCATTCTAAGGCCAATGCCTTGATTTGCTCAACTGTGCTCCGAGCAATTTCTTCTCTCTGGTCTCGCACTTCCTGTGGAGTGCTTGGAACTGTTTGCAATTCTAGTTCTGTGATTCTCGCTTGAAGTTGTTGAATATCTTCGGTGAGCTTCCCCACCCATCTCTCAGTTATTTCTTCTTCCATCTGTTCTAAGCCTGTCACAGAACGAAGTGCTCTGGTGATTTATTCTTTAACTCCCATCTGCAACATGAGAAGTTGTTCTTTTTCCTTCTGGATCTACACTCTATCGTCTACAAACTTCGCCTAAAGGTTGTCTTTTTCTTGTTGCGCAACCCGATGTTTCTCTATGGCTTCCTCTTTTGCTTGTTTAAATGCCTCTGTGACCTTCTCTTTTTCTTCCTATACATGATGAAGGTGAGCTTCTGCCACATATTCTATTCTGTGCAACTGGGAAGGTTCATCTCCTACTTCTATGGCTTCTGATGATGATGATGCCAATGTAGACACTGCACGACTCGAGTAGAGGGCTTGTTGTACCCCTTTGAGATCTTCCTCGATCCCGTCGAAAATTGTCTCTTGTTTGGCTTTGCTTCACTGTAAAATGTCCTCTGAGGTATCTGATACAACGGAAATGATGAGGTCAATGTCATCCACTGTAAGTACAGTCTGAAATGGAGGTTTAGTGGCTCGTGACTTCTTCCGCGTTGATGGTTTCTTTGGAGAAACCTTTCTTTTCTTGGATGTCTCTATCTCTGTCAGGGGATCTTTAGGCGGTGTTACTTTGCCCTGTTTCTGATTGGTTTCTTCCCCTTCATCCTCTTCTTTGTCTACTTCGTCACTTCCTCCCCCTTCAGGTGAATTTGATGCAGTCTCCTTTGATGCGTTGTTCAGTTCTTGTACCTCTTCCTTCTTTTTCTTCTTATTGCTGCTAGGTGCATCATACTCTTCGCAAGTGACTACAGGACTTTCGATGAGGTCAGGGTCAGAGAGTCTTGTCTATTCTACTAGTATCAGGAATTTGATAGGCCATTCCTTAGTTATTTCCACCATATCTTCCTCGGTTTGTCTATTCCTTAGTTTGTAATAGGACTGGAGCTCTTCTTTATGTTTGTATTTTCACGCAATGATATAGATGAAGTGCATGTCTGCATGGAACTTTGCTATTTTCCTGAACCTATGAAGGGTGTTCGACGTCATGCGAGGGAAGGATTCAATGGCCCTCTTCAGCTGTAGATAATAGGTGTGGAACACTGCATTTGACTACCATTACTTCGCCATGTTGCTTGAACACCATAGCATAGTGACCTTCGTAGCTAGTGGTTCAGACGACTCAATTTCAGGGAAGGTCGCTCCTTCCGGCATCTCCCAAGCAATGAAGGCAATGGGAATCAACAGCCAACTAAAATGGAACTCGTAGCCCTGATCCTAAGCTTCACGACAGTCTTTCTCTAACTGGTTGATGAGGTATCTCACCCAGTTCATTTTCAACCCTTCAATGCATTTTCCTGCAAGGTCGAAGACAAACCCCGTGACTTGCGTTGGCTTGTTCTTCCTGAAGAGCTTACCAGTGATTAACTGGTAGGCTAGGCAGACTGTGCCATTATGGATGGAGGCTACCTTGTATCCCCGCTTCCCCTTCTCCACATCACCATAGGTGTCTTTGATTCACCGCACCAGGGCGCGATATGCAACCTTCCCTGGGTAAAAATCCTATGGGTCTAGTCCTTGCACGCTCAATCTGGTGATCCGGTGGATCAATGTTGGATCTACGGTGATGCACCTATCCAACCATATTTAAACGCCATGGTAGCATGACAGGAGGATTTTAACGCACGAGTTAACCTCCTGGTGTCTACTGAAGTGTGGTATCTTCATCACATTAAGGATGGTTGATCTTGTGATGCCCATAGTCCATGGATGGGGGATTATCTTCGACTTCTTCCCCATTGTCTTGGTCAAATACTTGTATGGTGCGAGCATTCCATAGTTCTTGTGATCTCCCAAGTTGAAGTCACTGATCTTCAACGTCAGAATCTGTCCCAACTATGGTCCAACTACGTGTATCCCCTTTAGGAGGTATGCAGTGATCAATGTATAGTCGAAGTCCCTCGAGACGTTGTCACGACTATTGCGCCAACTAGAGGTGGGATATAGTTGGGTAGGATTGATGGGATGAGCTTCGCATTTGCCAAGTTGTCGTGATGCTTGCTCTGTTTCTCTATCGCAGTTCTAGAGGGCCCAGATCGACGTGCAGTCAATGGGGAGGCTTGAAATCCTCTAGTCAGTGAGGCTTGTGCCCCTGCAGACATGACCTTCTCTGCCATAAGATCGATTAGAATTTCCTCTATGGAATTTTCCACTGCGTTGCGTTCGCCTTACATGCATGCTCGTAAACAAAGATTTTGCATAGGTGAACAAATACTCAAGGTAGCTGAATGAGTGGCGAGGTCTCAATAAGCACAACATGATACTCAGTTCTCTGTGGGATCGGGTAATCACAATTCACAAAAGTGTTCTCGGTGCAACATTCGACGGGATAAATAGACAACGTCATAATGGATTCCTCCAACGGGTCAAAGAGCCTTAATCAATATGATTCCATTCGTTATAGTGCGGTCCCAATGGTCCAATGGCAATAAATCTAGAAATAACTACAATTCTAGCCATTCTAGAGCATTGTTCTATCAGTCAGGAAACCTCCAACGGTCATATCGCTTCACTGTGGCGAAGTGCCAATCTGCGTTGTTCTTCTATTCCAACGAAGTTCAAGTTCTGCAAGCCTTCTTTCTGCGAAGTCTTCTCTGGAACTTCCTGCAATTTTTCTAACCTTGATTTCTTCTTGCTCAGCCTCCTTGCCTTCTTGCCTGTGATTTGAGTCACTGGGTTCCTCTTTCCATTTTGATTCTTATCTACTCTTAGCATAGTAACTTCGCATTGTTGAGGGTCTTCCAATGGTTATGAGTGGAATACCTCTTCTCTTATTATTTCAGGGTTAGGTGCTTGTTTCTCCTGCATGGACAGGTTTTTCAAACTTTCCAGTGTTTTATCAACTTCGACATCTAAGTCTCTGGTCCTTAGTTTCTTCGACTTGTCCTCTTGTTCTTCTATTAAGTGCACTATTCTCCTAGCCATGAAATATCTTAATTCTTGCTTTTTCTATTCTAGAGCTTCTTCTTCTTTTGTCCTTTGGATCTGATCTTTCTCAATCCATGTTTTTCCTAGCAAAAGAGAAAATGGGGTGTTGTTCTCAACAAACTTAATGACCTCGAATTCTTCTTCTGTCGAAGTTCCATGAGCACTCATAGATACCTAGGTAAGTCTTCCACATAGGGTTATCATCTTTCCTTTAAATAATCCTACTCCTCCTAGTGAAGGAACCATAGCAGGCTTTCCCAGAATTTCCCAAGTATATTATGTCATGATATTCACCTGCGTTTCCTCATCTAGAACACAGTCTATGTCAAAGTCTCCTATTCTTGTTTCTATGCACTCCTTCTCTTTTAATATCTCTAGTAAAATGATGTCTCTATGATCATTCAGGGTTTCTTTCATCTGCAATAATAGAGTCTCTGATTCTTTCTGGGTTTCTATCATACCCTTAGCCTCTTGACCTTTCTCATGGCTCTCTTGTCTTATATTCATCTTTTCAACTTTAGCAATCATTCTATAGCAGTCCAAAACTTTGTGTCTGATGAATTTACAACAAAGACAAATAGGGTCTTTACCAGGACATTCCTTAGCAAGATGTCCTGGTCTTCTGCAACTATAACAAAGAGTCAATCCTCTCTTCCTCTTAAACAATTCCCAACCTTTCCTGTACTACGCACTGGGATCACAATGATGACCCTGCAAAAAATTCTTTCTAGAATCATGCATCCACTTGTTAGTCCAGAAATCCTTTCTATGCATAGGAATAACATATCTTTCACTATTTCTATTAGATCTATTCATATCAAATCTTCTTTCTTCTAGATGCGCCCTAGTTTCTAGACTAGAACAAAATCTACCAAGCATACCTAGATCCATTCCTTCGAAACAAAAAATTCCACTTATATTACCTTTATCAGAGCACAAAGCTTTAAGATCTTACCTCTTTTCTTCAGATCCAATTCCCTTCGTAGCACTGAGCTTCACAAGTCAAGTAGAGTATTGTGCACCATAATAGCAGATCTACAAACAAAGATTTATTTTCTTCAGTTCCCAGCAATCACAGTTTCAGGTCCCAGCAACAGAACCATTTGTTGGCACAGGGGCAGGCCCAGGGTTCAACACTTCAACAACGCACCAACAAAACCCTAACTACCAACCCTTTCGACAACACCTGCGAAGCAGATGAAGTCTCACCCGAGGTAGAGGCAGGGGTGGTTGTAGGACTCAAGTGTCTACAACCTAGCTGGGACATAGATTTGTGATCACAATGCTTAACAGATCACTCAACAATTAACATTCATTATCTTTTACCCTTATTCACATCACAGGTCAAAACCCTAATTACAGAACAACGCAGTATTCACCTAGATCTAACACATTTATCCATTCAACACATAGCATTAAAGCATATCTAACATTCATTCACATCATAAGCACTAAGCTACTATATCAGATGCATCTAACATACATAAAAGTTACAACACTAAGAAAATAAAAGAATAATACAGCACAAAGCAACCATAACACAGGATATACGTGGTTCACCCCAGTGTGTGTCTACGTCCACCAACTCTTCTTCTTCTTTATTATCTTCTTCCAACCTTCTTACATGCACAGAGCCACAAATCCTACTCCGCATAGGACAGGATATCTGTACACACCTCACCAAATCCTCCTTCCCTGAGTTAGGTCACAACACAAAGCCTCTTACAATCACTTGCACTTAGCTCTGCAAGTCTTATCACACAGTATGCACAAAGCCTCTAGATCCACACTAAGCCAATTTTACCAGATCTAGTCATTCTTACATCACTTATATATCTATTTATACATTACAAATGGGGAATAAACATGGGTAAGACCCATGAGACGACATCCCATACCCGTTACATCAACCTTAAAACCAAAAATCCTATAAAGGGGGGCGATATCCCCCAATCTACGCTTCGCCTGGGTGCTTTGTCTTCGACCAGCCTGTCGAAGTCCCAAAAAGTGGTCAAACATGACCAAGGTTCTCCAAAACTTGGTCAAGGGCCAACATAGTTGAAATAACTTCTAACCAATGCACCTGTGCTGAATATTGCAAACCAAAACAAGGACTTCCTTGTGTGTATAGATGCCTACAAGGAAGGGCTCAGGCGAGTCCTTATGCAAGAAGGACATGTGATTTGCCACGAATCCAAAAAATTGAATGATCATGAAGTAAATTATGTGACCCACGATGTGGAATTGGCTTCCATAGTGCATGATTTAAAAATGTGGAGGCATTACCTCCTAGGTAGAATATTTGTTCTTATGATAGACCATAGTGGGTTGAGATATTTGTTTGACCAAACAAAACTCAATATTAGACAAGCTAGGTGGATGGCTCTCCTTAGTGAGTTTGATTTTGAATTCAAACGTATCAAAGGAAAGGAGAATAGAGTGGATAATGTCCTTAGTAGAAGTATGAAAGTGATTCACTTGGTAGTTGTAAGCGCCAGTGAATCAGACATCAAAGAGAGAGTCAAAATTGCAAAGAAATAGATGCATTTTTCAAGACCGTGACATCATACCTAAAGCAAGATCCCACATGGTTGAAGTATGAAGGCTATCATATGTTTAATGATGGCTTGCTAACTTACAAAGGTATATTGTATATTACGAATTGCGATGACTTGAAAAGGTTTATAATGGATGAACTACACAAAAGACCATATACTGATCATCCTGGTTATCAGAAAATGATCACGATCACTAGGAAACTATTTTATTGGCTCGGAATGAAAAAGGACATAGTTGATTACTTAGCTAAGTGTCTATAATGTCAGCAAGTTAAGGAAGAGCACTAACATCTAGCAGGGTTGTTGCAGCCCCTACCAATCCCTGAATGGAAATGGGAAACAATCTCCATGGATTTCATCATAGGATTGTAAAAATGAACTAAACAAAATGATGCCATTATGGTAGTTGTGAACAAATTGAGCAAGGCTGATCACTTCATTCCTGTCAAGTCGAACTGCAAGGAAATAGATATTGCTAGTATTTTTGTGAAAGAGATATTTAGACTGCATGCCATGCCTAAGGAAATTATATCCGACAGAGATTCAAAATTTACTTCAAACTTTTGGAAATCTCTATTTGTTGGTTTTGAAACAAAATTTCTCTTTAGTACATCCTATCACCCTCAAAATGATGGGTAGACAGAGAGGGTAAACCAAGTGTTAGAAGACATGTCGAGGATGCATGTAATGAATCAACCCAATAAGTGGGAATACTACCTACCACTAGTAGAATTTTCCTACAACAATGGCTATGAAGAGTCATTAAAAATGAGCCCTTTTGAAGCCCTCTATGGAAGGCAATGCAATATTCCAATTAGCTGGAATAACCCAGTGGAAAAAATCACAATCGGTTTAGATATGCTAAATTAAATGGAACAAGAAGTAACTCAGATTAGACAAAATTTGCAAATATCCCATGATAGACATAAGAGCTATGCAGATAGAAAAATAACTCTTAGAGAATTAAAAGTAGGGGATCATGTGTATCTCCAAGTTAGACCCAGGAAAATCTCTTTGAAGATGGAAGCTTGTGCCAAGATGGCACCTCGATATTGTGGACCCTTTGAAATTTTGGATAGAGTGAGACATGTAGCCTATAGGATATCACTCCCTCTCACAGTGAAGGAACAAAATGTTTTCCATGTTTCATTATTAAACAAATATGTGCATGATTCTAATCATATTATTGTTTGGTTTGTGATTCAGGTGGAACCAGAGGGAGAATTCCTGCCATAACATCAATGCATGATAAACAGGAAGGAGACCCCACTCATGAATAGAACCATTGCACAGGTCAAGGTGCAGTGGAAACACTTTGGCCCAGATGAGGCTACATGGGAAATGGAGGATGCCATGAGACAAACATATCCATTTTTATTTACTTCTATACATATAGAGCACATCGGTAGATAGAAAATCGAGGACAATATTCCTTAAATGGGGAGGGAATTGTAATACCCATGTTTCCCCCAGTTTGTAAATATAAATATCACTGGCCAAGAGACTATGGCTGACTAAATATGTGTGAATGTTTGATTTGATGAACCTTTGTATAAAAGGATCAATGCATGTATTTTATGTTATTAATAGAAAATGGATAAGTGTTGCATAACTGCTGAAAAGGGGGGTTTGTCAAGATAGACCATGGATTCTATGAGAGAGATGGTGAGGGAAACCAAGAATGGTTGAGATGACCCTCACCAAACTAGTACCTTACTGGATGTAATTGGTCAACAATCCTCTAACCATAAATGAATTACCAGTCAGGATGGTAGTTGAAAGGACCTCCTCAAGGGTTAATGAAGAGATGGGAAGGGTACCCATATGTAAGGCTTCCAGACCTGACCACGAGTTGGGGATTCATACCCACACAAACTTGTTGAGGAAGGAAATAAAGGAAGTAATTCGGGGGACAAAGGTAGATGTACAAGGAAGAAGAGTGGAGAAAGCGATCTCCATAAGAGAAGAGAGAGCTTTTCAACTCTAGAGTTGAAAGGAAAACTGAGAAGAAAACTCATTCTGGGTGCAAGAAGCCATGGGAAGGGTTTTTGCTACAAGATGATAAACGAGGCTGACGAGTGATTGTGGAAGTACTCGTGCAGACCTCTTTGATTGGTACAGAGAAAACCGATTGCCAAGATCCTGTGGGAGGAGGAGAGTAACCTCCATCCCTGAATGTCGTTCAACAAGGAGAAAGAATCTCTCTCAGAGCATCATGGTCTAGCTTGGGGGTGGCCAACAATAAATCCATCAAGAGTGGTTGTGCCTATGGTTGGGTGGAAACAAGCACCCCTTTTAGTAGTCACTTCACGGTTTCTAGTTTCTGATAAGTATCTTCATACTCTGTGTAATGAAATGGAAGTGATGGTTGAATGTCTGTGGTTATGGTTAAATTTTACAGTGTTTGAACAATTATTAGAAATGCTCATTTGCTTCTATAAACTTCGATATTTACATGGTCTTCTATTTGCCCCAGTTTAACAACTAGAGAGCTATGGGACGTGAGTTTGTAAGTAAGTCTAAGTATAGGCTATGGTTTCTGCATTGGTTGGAGATTTCCTAAGTGGACTTTTCCCCAAGATGGACTTTGTAGTGCAAGATTCGAGATGGGTTTATCCAAATTATTTTAGTGATGTCAACCTCTCGAATTCCCTTTGTGGGAGGACTAAGTCAGAATTCAATGGAATTAGGGCGCCTCCATCAACCCCTTCACCTATATGACCAAGGGCTCATGCCTAGGTTCTTAACCTATTCACGACTAAGAGATCAATGTGTAGCCCATGATAATTTTTGGAAGACCCATGTGACCAAGGTCTGGGAACCCTGCGTTAGGCCCGAAAGGAGCTAAGTCTTTCTGGCTTCGGAACTCCAAGAGTTTGGAGCTTCAGGGTGTTATGACCTTACCATTTGCAAATAGACCGAAGTCAATTTGTCGACACGATCAACCACGAGGCTAATCGACGTCTTGCGGTTTCCCTAACCATGGAAGAATAGACATGTCCCACCGTTAAAAATTGACTCACTCACCAATCGTGAAGTAACACGATTCGCATATCCAAGGGTATTCGGGAGTTTCCATGGTTGTTCGATCTATGTCGAAGTCAACTCTGACGCTGACCACTTTGGGGAACAACGATGCCATGACCCCAAATTCCCTGAATGTCAGAGTTGTGAAGTAATGTGGATCATTGATCTAGAGAACCTTTGGGATCCCTCTCAACCATTCGATCAACCAAGAATAAGGACTTATGTACAACACTTCGGCGAAGTCCTACTCTAGGAGGAAAGGAGTGTGGAGTGGGTAGAAACCACTGAATGCCGAATTTACGAATTAACATGAGTCATAGATTCATGTATCTACGTGGACACACCTCGACCATGGGATCTAAGGGGTATTGGGAGATAGCTGGTGGGAACTTCCTACTTTGGAGCTCTGAGAGGTTTGGAAAGTAGGTGAAGCTAGGAACCCCCAGAGGCTGCCAATCCTGGATTGACATGGCACATCGACATCACCTAGGGTGACATGGACCCCTATCCTATATGCCACATGTCACCCTGATTTGCACTTCTCATAGACCCTAAAGGCCATTAGAACATGACACATGTCATCTCCAAACGAGGAAATGCGTCACCCCTGGCCCCTGCTGCATGTCATCCCCTTGGCACATGAATGCTTGGTCAAAGGTTGGTGGAGTACCTGAGACTTCGGGAGTTTGGGACTTCAGAAATATTGGGAGGATGGAACATTGGGGATAAATCAATTGAAGGGCCAGACCCACTTGTCCCTGTCTCTGTGTATAATGCATCACCACATGTAAGTGGGGGCCCTTTAGGACAACGGGACTTCGGGACTCTGTGGAATGTGCGTGCAAAAAGAAAAAGTGGCGTTCAGAGCCAAATGTCAAACTCCCCTCGGTGGGTGGACTTCCATCGTAGATGTAGAAATCTGGAGATGGTATGAATGAGATGGACCCACGTGGTCCTTGACTAATAACGCCTGAAGAGCTTTGGGAGGCAATAACTTGCAATCCATAACTCATATTTCAATATGGTGAAAACCGTTAGAAATCTCATGGCGAGCAGAATCCGATGGAGATCCTGGAATTAGGATTTGAGATAGTTAAGGAAAACTAGATTATGATGCCCCATCCCTTAAAAGAGTATTTAGGGGTCGGGTGTGTTACAATATAAATAAGAAAAAGTATATTTCATTCAGGTACACACAATTTCAAATGTAGTGCTTTATAGAGAGGGACATGAAAACATACCTCATGTATGGGCTTGGAGTGCTCTTTAGGGTTGATGCATTCAGTCACTCCAAAGACCATGGATGCAGGGAATTAAGAAAATGATGGATTGAATCTGTGCGTTAACAACTTAATAAGTTGCAGAGTTGATCTGTTCATTTATCTTTGGGGAATTTTTTAGGGTTGATATCAACTCCAAATGATTCTCGATTCTTCTCTCACTCTCACTCCCTAGGAAACCTTCGAAAATATAGGTGAACCAAGTAAGTAAATAATGAAAAACATTCTGAAATTTCATGACCAAAAAAGATAGTTCTGGATGCTAATTTTATGAAAATTCACTAACCACAAGGATGACTAAGTCGAGACCGAAGATGGCCACTGTTGATCTATGTTCTACATTATCTGTATTCCATGCAATACCAACACCTATAGATCCGATATCCTGTATCGTCAACATAAAGGGTAAAGGGATCCTATTTCAATTTGTGTGTGCAACACTCATTGATAGGTTTCTATTTGTAGGTGATTTTAGAGTTAAGGGGTCTTATCTGTGTGTGCAGCGTCCACTGATAGATTTCTATTTGTGGAAGTTTCTCTATATGGCATTTGGGTTTTTTAAAGATGTTTAATAAATAGAAGAGAAGCAAAGGGAAAGCATGGAAACCCCATAATTACTTGCGCAGAAGAACGAACCCCAAATCACTTGTAATCACAGTTGAGTAGAAGGAATGGGAGACATGGTTGCAATGGACAAGAATACTTAATATGTTGTAGATACCCCATTTTGGCAGGAGCACGAAGATAAGCATTTGCGTCAAATTATTGCTAAGTTGTGTCCATGGAGGATTCTTATGGTTGGAAAGAGTGGTGTCCATTGACACCCAATTGATTGCGTGGATTACATGATTGTTATTAGCAGGTAAAGACCCTTTACCATTGTTCACAGACAAGATGAAGGAAAAATCCTTAGAAAAAAGGATGAAGAAAAAGTATGGCACATTTAAAGGAGTGCGCGAACTAGACGTTGCGAGTATCATTGATAATACAGTAATATTTGCGGCACAGGTGATGGTCTGTAAGCTACTGAGAAAATGTCGCAATGACTAGGTGCTAGTGGGATTCATAAAGACATCGAAGAAGTGCGTCATAGGAGTGATGATGAACTGGTTAACATTTCTGGTAAATTAGTTTTTAATGGACTACAGGGAGGCATAGAAGAAAGGAACATAGTTCCATTATGCCTGGTTGTTAATTTTGATAGCATTGATTGTGTGGAGGGAGTCAAAAGAGATGTAGTTCCTAGATGGAATGCATAAACCATTCTTGGCAGCGAGATGTTTGTCATTGTGGCATACCACACATAAAAATAGACAGTTGGACAATAATATAGCCTTCTATGTCTATAAAAAGACTATTCGACAATGCATTGAAGACACATCTCGTAGTCAATTACATATAGTTGTTCAAAGCCTATAAGGACATTGCGCGATTTAAGGAAGAGTAACACCATATGTATATTTAGGGATAGAGGGATCCAAATCAACAATGGTTGTCGATGCATTACAAGGTGACAAAGCAAGAAATCAACCATATTATAAATGACTGGGATGAATAGTGGAGAATCCCATAAACAAAAACAACTTATAAATATATGCAACAACCAGAGAAGGAAACACACAAACCAAAAAATAATCGAGAAGAAGAAGAACAAGGAGAACAAGGAAATAGTGAAGGTGAGGTTCAAGAAATCCCACTGCTTGTTGGAGAAAAGAGGAAGGAACCTCCGAACAAGAAATCAATGCACAAGCATAAGAAGAGGAAAGTTGTTAAGCTTGTATCGATCCAAGCCTCGATGTAGGACTTAGAGAAAATCAAAGATCAAGTGAAGGAAGTAATGAAAGAAGCATTTCTGCGAGCCACATGGAAACATGAGGAGATGCATACATATATGCAAGAAAAGATAGTGACACTATGCTTACTTTTGAAATCAACAAGGGAAGCACCAATAAGAACAAGAGACGAAGAACAAACCGAGAGTACAACCAAAACTACAGGGTTACAACCTACAACATCACGACAACCATAAGAATCAAAAGAGCGCAGAGTAATGAAGATATCAACATGAGCATTAGAGTTTCCATTGACAGAGATGTAGGATCAAGCATAAGCACGAAGTCAATTGACTTAGTGTTTTCATAACTACCTATGAACGTGTTACATAGCTTGTAATCAAGTGTAACACATGAAATTTAGTTGTGTGTGTAGTCGACATTAATGGAGTTGGATAAAGTAGTTGTAGATAATGATGCATTACGAACAGAGTACATTAAGCTAGTAATGGAGTGAGACGAGGTCGAACAAAGTGCAGGAAGGTTGAAAAACGCATTGCACGAAGTATAAAACAACTTTCCAAAAATACCATTAGAAGTAGATATCCCATTGGAAGAGCAAGTTATGAAGATCAATGAAACTGTTCAAGGATTCGACGTGAAGATTGTAGACTTGGAAGCATGCACAACACCAAGTACTGCAACCAAAGAAAGAGAGAAGATAGTTGTGATGACAGTGGTAAACATTAAGAGTGTAGATGAAGAATGTGCAGTGTAATATGAAGAAAGCACACAAGTATGGACTCAATGGCTAGAAAAAATAGAGATACAAGCATTGGAACAAAGGCTATAGACTGTGCATGAAATGCATAGAAGATCAAAGATACAATGAACACTCTACCACCAAAAGAGAAGATCACTACCATTATTGAGAACAAAAAATTGAACCAAAAAATAAATCAAATTAGAGCGGAGAAACAAAATCTTACACATAAGATGGAACCACTACAGGAGGAATCCTTCATAGTGACAGAATAACTTGTGGCAGAACGTGGCATAGTGAAGCAAGCAATGCAAAAAAGTGCAAAAAAGTTGAAGAATCCTATCACTGCATAGACGACAGAATTTTTTTTTATGTAAGAAATGCAAGCAAAGGAAAGGATCACAACTGTAAGGGACACCTTTGAGAAGCTCGTTGTGACATTGAAGGGAGCACAACAACAAAATTGAATGGCTCGGGACGATCCACAAGGGAGTGTTGGGGGTTTGTTGGGACAAGTTTTGGGAATTATGTAGAAGCGTGTGTGGAAGAAAGAATGCAGTTAGGGCATTTTTAGGATCAACGTGCATGAAAGAAGGAAATCCTCTAGGCATTTTGGTAATTTGTAACAGGCTAAGCCCTAATGTAAATGTATAAATATGTAAGAGTTTCAGGTAGAAATTAGTTTTTTGGAGTATGCGAGTAGAAAGCTAAGTGTGCACTATATGCGCAAATGACAAGGACATTTTGGGTATAACTGTGATATTATGTACGAGTGCAATGCACACATTTTCTAAGGGGTGATTCTAAATAATAATATAAAAAGTTGATCGTTGTGAAATAGCCCATCTTGGGTGAACGATGTTAAATATGGTGTCTCTGTGTTATGTTATGTTTTGATGTGTTTGTTTACAATTATGTTTATTGCGTACACATAATGTATGAATGGTTAATATAAATATGTTATTGGTTTTGATGATTTTGTGCACATAAGGTATGGTATAATGAATTAATATTAAATATAATAGTTATGATGAATGCCTCCTATCCCTTCATGACTGTGGAACCCTGATTCCTACAGTGCCCATAGATACCTCGGGTTAGATTTCACCTACTTACAGGTGATGCCGAAAAGGCCAATATCTTAGGGTTTTGTTGGTGAATTAATGTTGAACCTCGGATCTACTCATTGAATGCCAACACCAACCCCATTGTATGTGTCTCTACCTCATTCATGGTTTCTTAAGCTCAATTTTGATGGTACATCGAAAGGGAATCCAAGGTTAATATGGTATGGAGGAATCATTTGTGATGACAAGGGTCACACCATATGACTCTATGTGTGCTATTTGGGGCTTGAAAAAAATAATGCAACGAAACTCTGAACTCTTAACATTGACCTACAATTCGAAATTGCCCAAGGGTACCTTAAATTAGTGGTTGAAGGAGACTCACAACTTATCATTCACATGTTCAAGAAATTGCAAAATGGATTTGCCCCTAGCAAAGTTTTTGTTAGTTGGCTTTTAGCTTATGGAATTGAATCTCTTATTAGTTATGTCCCTCTCATCTTGGTGCCCATTCTTTTCCATGTTCGAAGAGAAGCTAAAAGGGTAACAAATCGTCTAGTTAATGAAGGAGTTAATCTAGTTCATAACTCTCTATCTTTTAATAGGGTCTAACTTCTAAATGATATCCTCAATTTTGACTGCTTAAACTTATCCTGCAAAGACCTCCACTACATGGATGGGGTGCACAACGATCTATTACAACACTGGATAGACCGAGGACAACTCAATACCTCTGCCTTTTGATGATGACATTCCAAGGAAATCAAAGCCTTCACTCTCTCCTAGGTTTTTCAAGTTTAACTTGTTATCTTCTAGTTTTGTTAGCTATATATGAGTTGTCTATATACTTTTGCATATATTAATTAGATCAACAAAATCCTTCTTCTAATATAAAAAACTAAATAAATATGCCTTTCTATTTGTTGTTCATCKCAATATGAATTAAACAATTACATACATTTGTTTCATGAACTAGAACATAAAAATGAAAAAAAACATCCATCTACATTTCAAAACACCAACTAATTGAATGTCTTCAATTAAATATACCAATACCAAATATGTGCTCACATATATGTGAGCCTGCTCACATATATGGAACTAGAGTATCCATAAAACTAGTATACAACTTTTTTCTCAAAAATACAAACCATTTCCATCATCTTATCCATCTAAAATGAGAGACCCCAATTAATTATTATTTAGTAATTTCATATTAAAAAAATTGACATAATTATAGTTGATATTTTGACATATATATATCCTCAATGAAGATAAATATATGCTCTTAAATGAAAAACTATAAGAAAACAACAACCAAGTACAAATGCAATAAATCCAGGTAAGATAAATATAGTAAATGTTAGCATCATTTATAACGGCCCACTTATTGAACTTGGGGGTTATGAGTGTAGGTGCTCAATTCAATAATGCTTAATTCAATAATAGGCCTTCGCTGTCCTTGGACAGGGAGCTTACTAATTGGAACTGACCTTCTAGCCAAATAGAAATAGTAAGGTCCCTGCTCTTCATCACATTGTACGACCCAGTTATATATTGGTAAGCCCTACCCTCTATTATTCAAGTACAACGGCTTCACTCGCGGCTCATTATATAGATGTACAGCATAGCAAACTAAGAAGCTAAAGACATTATGACTAGATATTTTTATTCAGCCAGAGAACTCAGTGGTGGATAATTCGACACCGCTCTTCGCTCATAGATGCAGCACACATCTCAAGGAACTGCCGTCCAACAACAAATCGAATGCTTTGTTTATATCAGAGAAAGGCATCTCATGCGTGATAAATTCTTCCACTCTAATCTCCTGCAACAACCAGAGAAAATGTTGATAATCTTCACCAATAAAAACAAACTCGAAAATTAACAGATGAAGACATGCCTGTGCTTGCACCTTGTTCATGCATTTTTCAACCAGGTCGGGCAGTTGGGTTTTCGCCTTGAATCCACCGAAAGTTGATCCGTCCATCCTCCTTCCCTCGAACAATTCCAATGGACCAAAGCTCATCTTTCGCGAGCTTGCATCGATTCCAACCAGCACTGCCAAACCCCACCCCTGTGGTAGATTAATACACATTAAAGTACCTCATCAGTTGCAGTGCAGGGGAATGAAACTTTCTCAATTATTTCTTGAGAAAAAAGGCAAAAAAGAACATGGAGATTTACATCATGTGCAGATAAGAATGCCTGGTACATTATATCTGCATGTCCAACGCACTCGAAGCTGTAATCTACGCCTCCATCCGATATTTCTTGTATTACCTGCTAGAAAGTTGACCTCTTGAAACTTACAGGATCTTGTAAGGATATAAATAAGAAAAAGTCTATTGCATTCAGGTACACACAATTTCAGATGTAGTGCTTTATAGAGAAGGACATGAAAACATACCTCGTGTATGGGCTTGGAGTGGTCTTTAGGGTTGATGCATTCGGTCACTCCCAGGGCCATGGCTGCACGGAATTAAAAAAACGTTGGATTGAGTCTGTGCGTTAACAACTTAATAAGTTGCAGAGTTGATCTGTTCATTTACCTTTGGGGAATTTGCTAGGGTTGGTGTCAACTCCAATTATTCTGGATGCTCCTCTCACTCTCGCGCCCTCGGCAACCTTCGAAATATAGGTGAACCAAGTAAGTAAATAATGAAAAACATTCTGAAATTTCATGACCAGAAAACACAGGTCCGAATGCGAACTTGGGGAGAATTCACTGACCGCAAGGCCAACTGAGCCGAGACCAAAGATGGCTACTGTTGATCCGTGTTCTATGTTAGCTGTATTCCATGCAGCACCGACACCTGCAGATCCGATATCCTGTATCGTCAACATAAGGGGAAAGAGATCCTATTTCTATTTGTGTGTGCAACGCTCACTAGGTTTCTGTTTGGGCTTTGGTTAAATGTTTTAATTTTTTTTGGTAGGAATCTTTATTTTTTCTTTTTTTTTGGGGGGAATCTGGTGATGTAAATTTGGATAAAATCTTCTATTTTCTGTTGTTAACTCAAAAGTGATCAGAAACGCCTGAAAGAGAAAAAAATTTAGATCATTCTATTTGTAGACGACGATTTTAGGGTTAAGAGATCTTATCTGTGTGTGCAACGTCTACTGATAGGTTTTTATTTGTGAAAGTTTATCTATATGGCTTTTGGGTTTTTTAAGATGATGTGTTTAAATAGAAGGTTAAAATGAATGAACCAATACATTTTTATGAAGATGAATATATGAGGATTCTATGCCATACTTCATCTTCAAATAAATCAATAAGTTAAAGATGGAAATGAATCTGTATTAATTTTATTTTACATTTTATATAAAGAATAAGAATGAATATATGCTCATCACATTTTACATTTCAATGCTAGACATCTATTCTCTCCACACATTTAGTGCAATAATTAAAACTATTTCAAACTGCCAAACATCTGAGCTCCCACAAACATCTAAATGCAATGTTAAAAACTAAGGAGGACAAATTGATATCTGAATTCAAATATTAATGACGACCAGGGAAAATTGGTGATGAATGGGCTCACACACCTGTGGCTATTCCACAGCCGAGAAGGCATACTTTTTCGAGAGGAGCGTTCGGATTTATTTTGACAACACAGGCATAGTCAACAACTGTGTACTCGCTGAACGTTGAGCACAAGAAATGATAAACCGGTTTTCCACCAACAGAGAAACGGGATTTCTGATCACTCTGCATCACAGTTCTAAGGCCGTCCACTCTGAACTTTCCGCATATGTTGGTCTTCTTAGACTTACAGTAAACACAATGTTCGCACTGCCCAGCGAACAAAGGAAGCACATGGTCCCCTTTCTTTAGATCTGTTACACCTGCTCCCACGCTTTCCACTATTCTGCAATTCGTTACATGTTCTCAATGCATTTTTTCTTTGTTAGTGATGAAAACAGGGATGAAAACAGGAGTGCAATGGGAATCACTTACCCTGCAGCCTCATGGCCGAATATGCGTGGAAATAGTTTCTCATCCTGCATGCCATGTAGAAAATAAGATAGGCTCAGCCTTGAAGTAACAGGAAGCTATAGAAAAATTCTTAATATCCTAGGGTTCAATTCCAGTCCAATTCTTAAGGATTATCAGTCCTTTTCGTAACTGGTCTTCAAGCTAACCCTAATAAAAATAGGGTTCCGCAAAGTTTACTTCTAATTAAGAAGGAATTACTGAGTAAGCGTTACACTGACCTCGTGCATCCAGAAAGTAACGTCGGAGTGGCAGAGGGAGGTGTGGGTGATTTTAATACGGACTTCCATAGAATTCGGTGGATCTACTTGAACTTCTTCAATAACCAGTGGCTGCTTCGGCCCCCATGCAACAGCCGCTGCTTGATATTTCAACAAATTCATTATATGTTCGTTCTTTTAACAAGATTAAGCAGCAAAACAACCTAACAAAACTGGCAAATGGGAACTCTGTCCAATTTAAAAATATATATAGAATTTTACCTTTGCAAGTGATGATTTCACCGGCTGTGCTGCCCATATTTTGAAATCGTTCATTGAGATGATTCATAGTGTTTTTTCCATTCATCGCTTCTTCACTGATTCCATAACCAGAGCCCATCACCATGTATTTCTGTTTCAATATCGGTTGCCTTCGTATATTTATAACTACAGCCTGCAGGTCTAATATGCACGTAATAAATTTTGAGATCTAAGGTCCGATACGGCCGTAATAAAAACTGAGATCTCGATCAAAATTTGTTGATGCAGTAGTTAAATCTTCTATTTTTTTTTTTTGTTTGTTGGCTGTTTTTCGTTAATTTTTTTTTTTTATTTTGTTCGAAATCTGGTGATTAATGGTTGTATCTGGAGATTTGTCCGAAATCGGGTGATTAATGGTTGGATCTGGAGATTTTAGTGACTAAGTTTGTATAATCAGAGTGCTGCAGTGGTTTTTCAGCGGACTGAATATAATTATGCATTCAGAAATACAATTTAAACAACAGAAAATAGTGATTTTGTCTAAATTTACATCACCTAAACCAAAAAAACAAAACTTAAAACTTTTAACCAACTCAATCAAATCGAAAATTATAATGTAAATTTATTTACTAATGAATTTATAAACCTAATTTTTTCATTAATGTGACTTAAAAGTGAATTAACTAATAAATAAATTTAATTTGTTTAGTTAATTAATTTTTAAACTGAAATAATTTTGAGTTTTGTTAATTGTGATGGATGTAATCGGGTCGTCACATTTTGGTATGCTATATTTCATTTTATTTATTTTTTTAATTTGTCTTTTAGGTTTAAAAATGTAAGAACAAAATTTTATAATCAAAATTTATATGAATTAAAATAACAATTCTAAATTTTCTATGAATTGGAATATTTTTAAATTGCGAGCTATATTTTTTTTTTTTTGTAAAAACCATAAAACAGTGAAAATCGTGAGACTGGGTACCACAGTCTATATCGTAGTCATTGAAGGCATAGGCAATGGATGATGGACTTTAGCTTTCAAATCAAAGCGAAATGAATGCAGAAAGCAGAAATACTTAATGATCCCAACCTTCTACATTCATCACTTCGATCAGAAACCGTCCATATTTCTTGATTGAATAATTTACACGTTCAGAAGTAATGTTTCACAGATGAACATCGTTTTCTATGAGTTGGGAAAATCTCATAGAAGACGAGACGGAGTGAGCGGTGGACGTCAACGTTACAGTCTCAATCAGTGAAGTAGTCTGAGCGGTGGACGTCCACGTTACAGGTTCAATCACCGATCGTTTGCTTGTCATGAAATTAATTCGTCGTATTAATAACAGAGACTGTTCAGTAACCCACTTACACCATTTCCACTCAACTGACATGGACATATGCTGAACCCTCTTTGTGACGATGAAAGGCCTATTTAACCGGATTTATTGAACACCGAACTG